>JAEQBH010007480.1:0-195706 GCA_016808115.1 Tetrastigma voinierianum | reverse complement strand
ATAACCAAGTTGGAGTCTAATTGTTAATGGTCTCAATTCAAGCAAGGATTGACATATTTATGTGGATCAATATACTTATTGATTGCAAATAAAGATGTACCTTTCACAACCATAACACGAAGCTTCCATGGGCATTGATACTCCTCGACCTTCTTACATCTTTAACACTATCAAATTTTTTGATGATGAAACAACCACATACTGTTGGTATGCATTAATAGAGTACAACTTTACAGCATTTTGCAAGGCAACTTTGGAATTAAAAACTTGACCAACTAAAAATTCTCCACTTGAATTTCCAATATTATGGTTCACCCATGGAGTCAAGTCAATTGAAAGACCATTACCAAAGTTTTCTTTATTTTTCAAACCGGGATGATGATGTGGTAAGTGATATTGAACATGGGATGACTCTACTGGGTCCTTAGGATCTGTGTTATTTGAGACATCACAACATCCCACATCCACCGAAACATATCTCCCTTGTTCATTCTCCATTAATTGGTGAAAAGTTAAGAAAGACAAAACATTACCATCAGCTTGAATATCTTCATCTCCCTCACTTTCATCATCACCTTCTTCATCTTCACAGTCTTCATCTTCAAAATCTTCATTATCTCCATATATTTCACATCTATCAGTTAAAGCAACTAAAGCACTACTAGGCCCACACCCATAGTCCAATTCTTCAACATTATCATGTCCTCCAAGTAATAAATTTGTGTAGGGACCCAATGATTGATTTACTTGTGGCTTAACTCTGTAGCTCAGAGCCAAATTCAATTTCGTCAATTCCTAAAGTGTTAACTGATTTCAACATTTAGAGGACCGAGCTATTGTCATCCCATATTGGATAAGGTTGAACCTACCTTTCCAAATGATACCTACA
This sequence comes from Tetrastigma voinierianum, assembly GCA_016808115.1. Classification (NCBI taxonomy): domain Eukaryota; kingdom Viridiplantae; phylum Streptophyta; class Magnoliopsida; order Vitales; family Vitaceae; genus Tetrastigma; species Tetrastigma voinierianum. Next base: position 194,817 of record JAEQBH010007480.1, on the reverse strand, counting down.
ATTGAGAACTAATTTAAAATTTTATTTGTTAATTCCAATCTTTGAGTATTTCATAGCCAACATATAAGACCCGAAAAAATTCCAATTTTTTGAAAAATGGCAAAACAGTAATTTCGGTCAAAACCCGAAATTTTCTGATCGGATAATGAGCAGTTTTCTTAGTTTGAATCCTCTCGTGAAATCTAGCTACCACGTCGAATTCGTCAAATTGTGGCGGTTGAATTTCATTTTTCGAAACCTGAGGCATCGGTGCAGTAAATGTTTTGAGAGCACAATGATGTGAAAAAGTCACCAATGCATGTACTCTTGTGACACATGTTGCAAGATTAGAGAGATGGTGGAAACGGACGGCCTAAATAGTGCCAAGTGTCAAAAATCTAGAAAAAGAGACACAAATGGAATTATAAAATTTGTTAATGATAATAAGACAAAAGGCAAATAGTTGTCTTCCCCATTTTGAAGGCAACGTCTGAGGCGCGAGTGAGATCACGATATGAATTTTCATTTTCTAGAGAAATTGTGTGCCTTCTCTTTAGATTTGAACCAATCGGATCATCGGTTCGACGGAAGCGAGTAAAGCTATTCTAAGCGTTTGGGGCTGGCGGACACCAGGTTGGTGGGTGACGACTCGAGAGTGGGGATCTTCTCTTTGTGTTAATCTTTGTCTAAGAGCCATGTAAATGGTTAGAATGTTCGATGCTTGTTTTGGCGAAGTAAATTGGTCTCAAAAGCTTTGAGCAAGTGAAAAAAATTCCTATTTGTGTGGCGGTGAGCAGTAACGAGGGGTTTTCAGCGCATTCGTGTGAATATTAACGTGAATATTTTGTGTGAATTTTTTGTGATGTTGAGTGATTGAAAATGGTGCTTGTGTTTGCTAATTAGCCCATGTGAGCTAATTTTGGTGTTATTGATGTGAATTTAATAACATGATTTATGTGATTTAATTATGTTAATATATATGCATGTGAATATATTAGCATGAATGTGTTGGAATTTGGCATCATGCATTCCATATGCCTTCCAGGGCACCACTAGAATATTAGGAGTGAGTGCACTTGTTGTAAGAGTGAAACAAAAAAGCGAAAATGTTTATGAAGGAATTTCCAATGGATGATTTTAGGAGAATTGTGTTGGGAGATGAATTCAACAATTACAAGTCGGGAGGAGCCCGTGGTATTTCGGAAGGGTTCTCCGACCACGTTCGCCTCGGAGGATAGTCGATACTTCCTCACCAAGTCGATAGTGAGTTTCGAGAACAAAAGCTTTTGTTTGAAAGTGGATATTTTTACTCGCATTCGACAGGCATATGTGAGGGAGTCGGTGAAGACTCGGGACATGGGATTGGTCGTGTAGGCGTTCAGTGGAGTTCGTGAAATTGCTTGGATGTGTGTTTGTTTTGCCGTGCATGTGCACTTAGGTGGGGAGGTAACCCATGTAGAGTATCTCTCTGAGCTTTGCTCTACCACGTCGGATCACCATTTCAGGTACAAGGAGCGACCGGGAAGGCGGCACTCATTAGAGGCCGTTTTAGAAGAAAGCCGGGTTGTGGCTTTGGTATTATTATGTATGACATGTATTAGAATTTTATAATTTTAATATATGTTTGTATTAAGAGTAATGTAAAAACTCTTGAACCATGATATATATTTGGTTGGGATATTTATTTTGTGAGTATTGATGCAGGGGCCCAAGTGGCCATTATTTTACTCGCATTTGGACCCTGTGTGGTCATTGTTGATTATTGGGACAGGTTTGTACCTTGGGTGCGAGCTCCCAGGTACAAAGACTCTGCCGTTCGTGAGTGGTGTCGGGTTACCCGATATTCCACAGCGAGTATTCCGTGAGTTGGCGCGGGTTGGACCCTCGGAGTTTTGGGCGTCATGGCTTGGTGTCGAGCTAAAATTAAGCGATTACCTTGGGAGCTGGGTGGGTGTAGAGAGCGTGGTAAATGAAGAAACTGGGATTAGGGACTTGGGCTTAGGCCATGGTCATAAGGTGTAAGAACATCACAGCTTAGTATAGCTCGATGTTGGATACTAGAGTATAGCTTGGTATCAATAAGTTAGGTATACGGTTTACCTAGGACCATCAGGATAGATCATGCATCCTTGTGCATTTTGGTGAATGAAATGTGATGTGTGATTTGATTTTGTGATGTGTGTTATAAATTGTGATTGAAATTGTATGCTTGGTGAATAGCATAGGAAAAACGTTGAACACTAGGGCCGAGAAATATAACCTTAAGTGTTCGAGAATTTTTAGGCAGAATGATCCAGAAAATTCTGGGACGGTAAACTCAGTTTTGAGCATGCGAGCAGGATCGGTTTATGAAATTACGGAAAAAAAAAAAAAATTCCAGTTTTTACAAGAAAATGGTTAAAATTTAACTCATAAAGAATAAAAAAAAATATTTGAGTTGTATGAAGTGCAGTGGTCTAGGCTACTGCATTTATGGAGTAGCAAGGAGGCTACTGGAGATGAAAAATGATGAGAAGAAATTTTTAAGGTTTTACGGTGTGTAAAGCGGAAGAAAAAAATAAATAAAATAAGTTTTAATAAATTTATTTGGATTTATCTTGGAAAATGAAAAAAAAAAATATATATATATATATATATATATATATATATATATATATATATATATATATATATATATATATATATATATATATATATTTGGTAGTTTTAAATATTTGGAATAGAGAAAAAAAAAGAGGCTGAGAAACTTGAAGCTGGATGAAATTCACGCCCCTTTTTCCCAGTTTAGAATCCCGCGATACAATTTTGTATCGTGACCACGAAATAACAAAGCAAGCGGCACGAGATGGGGCCGAGCCACGACATAACCGATACGCCAGTAACCTGGCCGGCAATCTTTGCTGACGGCCTGAAGGAAAGTAGCGATACGGCGTGGTATACGTCTTGGCCTGCGGCGGGGTGAGTGTCATGATACAAAGTTTTGTATCGTGACAAGAAGAACTGGTCGGCTAGGGTTGTGTCGCGATCACGGTCTTTGTATCGTAGCAGTAGCGGAAAGGTGCAGTTAGCGGGCGTGTCCGATCTGAGTGGTGTGAGTGACCCGGGAGGCGAAGGCTTAGGCACTTCGGGGTGTGTCGCGACACGCTGGCGATATGGCGGCCCGGCGTCGTGACACTGACCGCGATATGGCGTGACCACGAGTGCGACCGCGGCCAGGAACGCGGCCTTGACCGGCTGCATTCACGGTAGGCGCGGGCGCTGATGCCTTGGTGGGCGGGGTGTGCACACGTGCGCAAGCCCAATTTGACTCGATTGCCTTTGTTGAAGTCACTATTTGGGACACTGTTCATGAACACTATTCATGGAGCCTTTATTCCGCAGATTTTCAAAAATCAAATCAAATCAAATATTTTAAAAATGAAATTTTCTAAAATAAATTTTTTGGTTGTTGAAATTGATTTAATATATAGAATTATTGTCTTGCATTACCTGTGAATGCATGGACATAGAGTATGAAATGTTTTCGGTATATGAATAGTATCTCGAGTACGTGTTTTACGCCTTAGAATGCGTGATATTAACTTGTCATTTGACATGTGTAGATGGCTAATTGAGGGCGAGGATGTAAATTAGATCCACTAGTCTTGGTCGGGCACCACCGGTGTTTGATAGGCTCACCGCACGATCGATAGGCTTTTCTTGGCAGCGGTATTGCGGCTGCGCTGTGCATAAGGCTGGTCTGCGGCGGTGCGAGGAGGGTAGATGACATCTGAGGCATCGAGATATGGAGTCTTGGTATTAAGAGGAAGGAAGATCCATCTTCTTCAGCCCGGAAAGAAGCGAAAGACTTACGTTCGCCACGGACAGCAAAGGAAATATGGTGAGGTTATCGGGGCCGAGGCCGGGATGAGGCATGTAGTCGAAGGCGGGTGATATGTTATTTACTGGCAAACGGCCTGGTTTTCGACTAGATTGCCCACGGATGAAATCCCAAGGGTATAGGACACCTCGGTCCCGGTCATCAATGAGCGAGTTAGGGTTGCACCCGGTCGGGATGGGCGGATGGTGTCTTCTGGCGTACGATGCTTGACATATGAGGAGGGATTGCCTGAAGGCTGAGATCCAAGGTTTTGGGGCAGCGCAGTCCCAGTCAGCGGTAGGACAAGAGAGGACACGGTTTGTTCCTCCACCCCCTAGTATGGAGTCGAGAAGCCGGTGTCGGTTCCGGGGTGCCGCGCGGCTGAGTACTTCGCGGACCGGGTCACATAGACGAGGCGAAAGTGTAGGTCGAGGTCGAGCCGCGGGATTTGCGGGCGGGTTCGGGTCGAACTGGCCGGATGATGTGTTACCATTGTCGCCCGGCTTGGGCATATGGGGCCGGGTGTCCCCAGGAGGCGAGAGGTCTGTGGTCTGGAGGCTGAGCATGCAGTGTTGGACATGCGAAGTGCGTTTTATACCTGCATTTGTTTTCTAATGCATCATGTTCATTAATGCATCTTGTGTGATAGGTTTTGGCTTAGAGGTTGAGGCCTTTAAAGAAGCCAGGTGTGGATGTTCTTCCCTAGGATGTGGGGTGAGAGTTGACATGATAGGTCGGGTTACGGAGTTAAAGATCTCGAGTTTTGCCTAAGGTGGACCAGGGATTGGGGTGTCACGGTATGGCATCATTGCATTCATGTGCCGCGGTAACATTCGTCCCGAGTCGGGTGTGGGTGCATGGTATGGTCATTCACCACTCTTGGTGAGTGTGGGGTAGGTTGTCTTTGGAGATACGTCGATGAAGACTCATAAGTTCGAATCGAGGGAAATGAAGAGTAATTAAAGTGTGTTGGAGCAAGAAGCAAGAAGGGTCGTTAATCCCATAAGGTGAGAAAACTGAAGTTAGGAATTGAAGGAGACCGCGGTAGTATCCAGAAAGGTCTGTATTGGGTGTAAGAGACAGGGAAGTCCCGAATTTTTGTGTGGGTGTAGGGCAGGGAGCAATCCTGAGGCTACGTGTGGATGTAAGGGCAGGGAAGCTATCCCGGAATTTCTTTGTGGGTGTAAGGGCCGGGGAGAGATCCCAAATTTCTATGTGGGTGTAAGGGCAGGAAGAGTATCTAAATTTCTATGTGGGTGTGAGAGCCCGGGGAGAGAGCACAGATTTACGTATTGGGTGTAGAGGCGTGGAGGCGTCAGGAATTTACGTGTGGGTGTAGGGCAGGAGCTATCCCAATTTTTGTGTGGGTGTAAGAGACCCGGGGAGCTATCAAATTTACGTGGGTGTAAGGGCCGAGTGGAGAAGTCCGAAATTTACGTATTGGGTGTAAGGGCAGGTGGAGTTATCAGAAATTTCTATGTGGATGTAAGAGGCTCATGAAGTGGGCGAAAAGTTACGTTGCAGGGTAAGCACGGTCGAGTTATCCACGAACTTAGAGTTGAGTGACAGGAGTCGGGAGTGACTCGGGATGAAAACACACGGTCATGTTAACATGAAGACTTAGAGTTGAGTGATAGGAGTCGGGAGTGACTCGAGATGAAAACACACGGTCATGGTTATCACGTGAAACAGAGTTGAGTGGGGAGTCGGAGTGACTCGAGATTTGGATACCCCTTTAGAAATTGCATTGGGTGTTGGTGAGCCGGCAAGGACTTCGGTATATGGATGTCATTCATGACATGGACTAGGTTGACGGTCCATTGGATTGTCAGTGATTGTGACCTTGGGAAGGTCAGCGTTTGCACACCAAGAAGGGGTTTTGTAGGGTTACATGTTGTGTGGATTATATACAGGTGTTAGAGGGGCGTCTTTGCGGTATGCGTCTGGAGTCGTAAGGGTAGTTGGGAAGAGCACTTGCCCATGGTGGGTCGCCTACAACAACGGTCATCGAGGGCGGTATCTGAGATGGCACCATATGGGGCATTGTATGGGAGGCCGTGCGGATCAGATATGTTGGGCCAGGAGTGGGAGAGAGAGCTCCATCATTGGTCGATGCGATTAGAGACACACCTCAGGAAAGGTGGGCTTAATCGGCGGCGTCTTCTCGCGACGAGCGGCGGAAGAGCTATCGCGATGTGCGACGTCGACCCTTAGAGTTCGAGGTTGGAGATCACGTCTTCTTGAAGGTGATGCTGGGGGGAGTGGTCGGGTTCGTGACGAGGAAGCTATCGCCGAGGTTCATTGGGCGCCGAGATACTTTCGAGAGGAGTAGGCCTGATAAGCGTCGCGGATGGCTTTTACCGCCCGGTATGTCGGTGTCCACGAGGTATTTCACGTCTCCATGCTCGGTATATTTCGGATCCGACCCTGTGTAGTTGATTGGGAGAGATGGGGTTGACGCGTGGGACCTTCGGAGGACGGTGTGCATTATGGATGGTCGGGAGGCGGGTTTTGCGGCCTTGAGCCGAGTGAGGCTAGTGAGGGTGCTATGGTAGCAGCGTGGAGTGGAGGAGTCAACGTGGGAGCGAGAGGACACGATGCGGGCCACCAATCCCTTCTTGTTTAGGGATGAAGCTATTTAGTTTAGTCGTTTAATATTTAAATGACTAGTTTACATGCATAGTAGAGTGCATGTTGCATATGCATGTGTTTCGTCGTGATTGTATAGAATTTCGGGACGAAATTCCTTTTAAGGAAGGGAGAATGTAAGACTCGAGAAAATTCAAATTTTTGAAAAAAGGGAAAACGGTAATTTCGGTCAAAACCCAAAATTTTTCTAGATCTCGGATGACGAAACGGATTTCACCGGTTGAATCCTCTTGCAAAATCTAGCTACCACGTCGAATTTCGTCAAATTTCGAGACAATCGAAATTTCATGTTTTTCGAGGCACGGGCATCGGTCTTAGTAAAAGCTGTTTTGAGAAGCACATTGATGTGTAAGTCACCCATTACATGTACTCTTGTGACACATGTTGCAAGATTAGAGAGATGATGGAAACGGACGGCCTAGATAGTGCCAAGTGTCAAAAATCTAGAAAAATGGACACAAATGGAATTATAGAATTTGTTAATGATAATAAGACAAAAGCCAAATAGTTGTCTTCCCCATTTTTGAAGGCCAAAACGTGCAGGAGGCGGCAGTGAGATGCAATAGCAAAATTTTCATTTTCTAGAGAGGCGTGTGCCTTCTCTGGGTGTGCGTCGGATGAGTCGGTTTCGGCGAACAAGAAGTAAAGTTGTTCTACACGGCGAGAGCTACACGTGGACACCAATTTGGTAGAGTTCTAACAACTCCAAGAGGTAGGGATCTTTTCCTAGTTGTGTTAATCTTTGTCTAAGAGCCATGTAAATGGTTAGGAATGTTCTGAGGCTTGTTTTAGCCTTAAATTCGGTCTCAAAAGCTTTGAACCGAGTGGAGAAAATTCCTATTTTTGTGGCCGTGAATAGTAACCCGAGGTTTCACTGTTCATGTGAATAGTACGTGAATATTTTTGTGTGAATTTTTATGATGTTGAGTGATTCAAAATGAATTGTTTTGTGTTTGCTAGGTATAGCCCTTGAGCTAATTTTGGTGTTATTGATGAATTTAACATGATTTATGTGATTTAATTATGTTAATATATATGCATGTGAATATATTATGAATGTGTTGGAGATTTGCATCATGCATTCCATGCCCAGGGCACCACAGAATATTAGAAGTGAGTGCATGACATGAAATGGAAACAAAAATGAAAATGTTTGTGAAGGAATTTCAATGGATGATTTTTAGTTGTGTTGGGAGATGGTCCAACAATTGCACGTCGGAGGAGCCATGAATTGTTTCGGAATGTTCTCCAACACATTCGCCTCGGAGGGTAGTCCAATATTTCTATCGAAATTCGGTAGTGAGTTTTCGAGAACAAAAAGTTTTTGTTTTGAAAACTGGATATTTTTACTCGCATTTGGCTTAGGCATATGTGAGGGAGTCGATGAGGACTCGGGACATGGGATTGGTCATGTAGACATTCAAGTAGGTTCATGAAATTGCTTGAATGTGTTTGTTTTGCCATGCATGTGCACTTAGGTGAGGAGTAACCCATGTAGGAAATTATCTCACTAGGCTTTGCTCACCCTGTCGAGGGATCATCATTTCAGATACAGGGAGCGACCGGGAAAGAGGCACTCATTAGAGGCCGTTTTAAAAGAAAGTAAGATTATGGCTTTGGTATCATTATGTGTGACATGTATTAGAATTTTATAATTTTAATATATGTTTGTATTAAGAGTAATGTAAAAACTCTTGAACCATGATATGTATTTGGTTGGGATATTTATTTTGTGAGTATTGATGCAGGGGCCCAAGTGGCCATTATTTTACTCTCATTTGGACCCTATGTAGTCATTGTTGATTATTGGGACAGGTTTATACCTTGGGTAGAGCTCCCCGTACAAAGGAGACTCTGCCCGATTTTTGTGAGTGGTGTCAGGTTACCCGACATTCACGAGTATTCCTCGGGTTGACGGGTTGTCAACGGACTCCCGGGTTTTGGGGCGTCACATAACAACTAATCAAATGTGGAATCAATCAATATATCCGAAGGCACTAACAATTTTGTTCCCAATATATTTCACTTTTTTTTTAGCCCTCAAAGTTTTTCCATTATAAAAACATAGCATAGGAATAATGGATTCACACATTATTTACCTACAAAAAATAAATCAAATGGTTTCATTATCAATTGTAAATGGCAGAGCGGATTGCACAAAGCTCTTTGAGTTGATGAAACTCTTCCTTCTTGTATATTATACTAATTTCAAGTACAACCTCCATGTTTGAATGAACATGGAGAACTCAAGTAAGCTCTACACACTTCCAAATATAGACTGCTATTAGAGAACATAAGGTAGGATTTATATAGACAACAAAGACAAAAATCTACACTTAAAGTGCTAGAAACAACAAATCTTTTTAGACAATATGGCTTCCAATTTCTTGATCAGGACAGTGTACAAACATTGGCATCAACAATTAAGTGATAAAGCACAGTCCATGATTCTGAGAAGCTATGCCCTTACTCTTAGCATAGGCTAATGCAAAAACCCAAATAAATAAAAATGGGCACTCCTCAAAAAAAAAAAAAAATTTATTTTTTCATGTTAGGTTTGAATGTTATTCAATAATAGAATCATAAATTTTATGCTGAAAATCTAGAGTAAACAAACATTCATAAACATTCCTAAACAAACATTCCTAACTGTTCAAACACAAAAACGCAAATTTCCTCCACAATGTAAGGGACAATTGCTAAACTTCACTAAATTAGAGTATATTATGCTTAAACTTGAGCAAAAACACAAATATATGCCTTTGCCGGATTGACACATAGGCGAAGGGGAAAAAACCCCTAGTAATGACTATTTCCATGCTTTCTCCAGAGATTTTGAACCACCCTCACCATCACCATCAATAATGTGACACACCACCAAAATCAGAGATCGGGTTTATGTTACACATCAACTCAGCGGAAGATACGTGGATATGGGATAAATTCGATCACCGCAATAGTTGTGTAGCTATTTATCGAATCAGCAATTTATGAAAATCAGACAAAATCTCTTTTGTGCGGAAGCTCTATCAAAACTCAGCACGTATAATATAAATAACATGCCCCATCAAGAACGATATAACGATGACCTTCACAGAGTCATTTATCCACATTCATATAAAAACATGTAAGACCATATTAAAATGGATTCCTTATCAGGTTCCAATTACAACTCTTTTACATAGGTCATGCCAAAATATTACAAAAATAATCATAAAACCCTAAGCTAGAGCTTTTTTCCTCTCGTGGCCCACCATATGAGGAAGTAAGCCCACCGGCACATATCCGCACCTAAAATGTTATCGTATAAGGTAGACCACTTCAGTAAAAATGAATTCCACAAAGGCTATTCCGCTAAGTGCACATGTAATGTTCACCCATGCTACACTTTTTCACATTCACATCACTTGATTTCCAAACAAGAATATGCAATCTAGGTTGGAATTCTACATGTAAATGCCATTAAATGAGATAAGACTCACTCATGCACCATACCGAGTCTTTCTGGAGCTTCACCACAATGCAATGTCAATGTATGATAAGTCGTCATTGATGGATTCATCAATTATCCTTTTGAAACAAAATTGTTGTTTATAAACCAAGTTTTTGGATGTTCAAGCCTCGAATGATCATTTCATATACAAAACCATATGTATTTTTTTGGGCGTAATTTTAAGTCTCACGAAGTAGGCTCCACGCCTTTATACTTTTGGACTCATGGTTAGATTAATGAACCAATACCAGGTCTTTTACCCGAGGAAGTGCCCAGCCCTTCTTGCTATTACCCAACACAAGTTTTTCCATTTCATGCAATAGTGCGACTCTTTTGGACTTCATTCAATGGTACCGAGCCCACTCATCAATAACAAATGCGGTGTTTGATTTCAACCATGCAATCACACCAATGAAATGCGATGTCCCCGTGCATATGCAATGTGATGCACCATTGCATGTCAATGTCATGTCACATATTTGACGAATGTCATATGGACAATTTAATTCATACATTTTACCATATATCATAGACAATTATATTATATGCATATAATCTCCAAAACAAACATTCAGTCCAATGTCAATATATAAACATACATATATCAACATTCATCAAACACAATTAACCAAATCATATTATTACAAAATCAAGTAATAACAATTTTAACTCTCAAGGTCAAATGTGACATATAAAATGCTCACAAAAAGCCTGGCCCTGAAAATGGCCCCAAAGCGGCCCATGCTCGTATAGCAGAAGCCATATAAGCCCTTAAGCGCGAGTAAAAAAACAAGCCCCAATGACCTTTAAATAGAAGCCTCAGCAACCTAACGATAGAATTAATGCAAAATAGCACTTAAATCAGCCCCAAACCGCCCCTAAGGGTAGAATTAATGTCAAACAGCCCTTAAATCAGTCCCAAACAGCAAACAGTCCCTAAGGGTAGAATTAATGCCAAACATCCCTTAAATTAGCCCATATGGTAGAATTAATGTCAAAGCAGCCCTTGGGAATTCAACTCAAGCGACTTTAGGATAAATTAATGTCAAACAATTTTAAACAATCTTAAATCAACTGGCAATATTTTTAATTCACCAAAAGTAGGGAATAAACCAAAGTGGGAAGGGAATATATACCTCTTAGAGCATAATGGGGAAGGCCAAATAGAGGTCTGGTAACTCTAAGCTGAAAACTTTGATTTCCCCAAATGCCCTCCTTGATTTGATTTGAAATCACTTGTTTTTGTCTGCGCCGCATTGGCCAGTGTCGAGGAGCAGATGAGCTTTGGATTCTTAGCTCAGCGGTCAGGCCAAACGAACTCAGTGGATCGTCGAATATGTCTTTGGCCTATAAAGCTTTCTCTCCCTCTTCTCTCATGGCCAAACAACATAAAAGTGGCTCCCTTTTCTCCCAAAATCCGCACGTCTAACGCATCCCGACTTAAGGTTTGGCTCACGACGTGCCACGTGTCCCCGACTTATTCGAGTTCGTTTCTAGAAACGATTTATTTGATAAATCTTAAGTTCGATTTATTTTAAAAATGAGCTTTCTTAGAATATTTTAAACTTTGAAGATTTTCTTTAAAAATCTTTGTTTTCTAAGTCCCTTGGACACATCGCTCCAAAATCGTGAAAAATCAGAGTGTTATCTGGAGTTGATGAAATTAGGTGCGTGTGTAGATTTAGTGGGGGCGAATCCGACGATAAGGATGTTTAGGTAAATCTGAGATGCAAAATTTTAGGTTTGCAACCTATACTTTTGCAGCAATTTACCGTTTTGCCATTTTTCGGAAAAAAAAAATCAAATTTACTCAAGTTTTACAAATAAAACATTAAGTTTGAAAGCTTACGCTGTCGGAGGAAGCGAAGAGGAGATAGGAAGCGGAAGAGAGGAAGGAGTATTTTCCTCTCTTCGAGGTAAAACTATCTTTATTAATAACGTTGAAGTCGTAGGCAAGGACTACAACTTTGCATTTCTAAGTTAAAGTTATAGTTAATGACTATAGCTTTGGATTTTAAGTTAAAAGTCGTGTCACCCAACTACGGCACGGCACAGAGCTTTCCAAAGTTACTTAGTCATTAACTATATTTGATGATGTCAATATTCTAGTATGGCCTAAATCTTTTGATCAAATTGTATTTTAGTTTTCAAACTATTTTGATATATTTTTTTTTAAATTTGTATTGATTTGGGACATCAAAACTCTCAAAGTAATAGCTCAAATAGTTCACCCGCAGACTTCCAAAAAAAACCCTTCATGCATTAATGATGTAGGGCCCACATCCTACTCTCTCCTCTCTCCCTCTCTCTCCTCTCTCCCTTTAACATAAATATATTTTTGTATTAAAGATTTTTTTTTACCACTGAATAAGATGATTGAGTCTTTTCTACCTTAACTATGATGCAATTCAAACCTAGGAACTGGTGTGTTCACAGGTGATGAGGCTTTCTTGTGCTTGTGGTCCTCGACTCGTGAAGATTAGTCATATGGCTTAAAAGCGTCTTTTGTGTATGCATAAGTCACTCAAGACACCTCATGATCTAATAAAAAAAGATTAATTTTTTTAGTATATTAATTGTACATAATATTAAAATTAGATTTAAAAAAAAAAACTCTTATCTTCGAGTATAGCTTCTGTCTTCTTGTTTTTCAGCCCTTTCTTTGCTTGATTTTTCTTTCAATATCTGCAAAACATTATAGAATGGGGGATTAGTGTAATATTGATGAATAGGGTGTGGATCTAGCATTTGAGTTATATAAATACATGAAAAACACACTCAAAATGTAAATATGATCACACCTAACAACACCCCCAAACTTAACATTTTGTTTGTTCTCAAGTAAAAACAAAAACACATTTTCCCAACTTATTAAAAATAAAGCGTGAGTTCATAGAGATTTATACTTTGCAATGTTTTGCCTCATAAATTCTGCATTCTAACACGCGAATAATGTTTCAAGATAGTGTTCTTTTAAAACTAATAAGCTAACCACAAGCTAAATGCACCTAGATCAAGGTTCGTACGTGCTTTTTATCAAAATTTGTATTAACTTAATACATTAAAATAAATTATTTGAAATATAAAAATATATTTTTATATAATAAATAAGTAAATTCCACTCTTTTTCATTCAAAAACGAAAATTCTAAATTTTTATTGATATTGTATACATAATTTATCTTCTTTTATAATCATAATATTTTTATATTTATAATTTTCATATGTTACATCAATTTTTATAGAATATTAAAAAATAAATAAAAAATAAAAAAAAAACACTATTCAAACTAGTTTTAATAGTTATAAATACATTAATTTGAAATACTTAATTTATAATTTATAATTTATAATTTTTTTTTTATATAGTTATAATTTTCATATTTCGAATCTATTTTTATTTAATTTTTTTTTAAATTTATTAAGTATTAAACATAAATTTTTAAAAATTAAAAATTAAAAACACTATTCAAACTAGTTAATAGTAACATTGCTATATCTATTTGTAACATTATTACATTTTTTTTAATCAGTATTAGCTAAAAAATAAATGGATAAAAGTTTTTTTTTTTAAAAGTTATGTTTAATATTCTATAAAAATTTAAGTATATAAAAATCAATTCAAAATATGAAAATTATAAATATTAGAATAATATGAATATAAAATAAAATAAATTATGTATGGAATATAGTAGAATCTTATAATTTACTTATTTATTGTATTATTAATTATTATATAAGAATATATTTTTATATTAAAAACTAATCTATTTTATTGTATTAAGTTAGTGCAATTTTTTTATTCAAAAAAATAGTTAATACAAATTTTGATAAAAATCAATGAATAAGAGTTTTTTTTTTCAAATCTAATTTTAATATTGTGTGTAATTAATCTACTAAAAATTAATCTTTAATATAAAAATATATTTATGTTAAAGGGGAAGAGAGGAGAGATGGGAGAGAGGAGAGAGGAGAGAAGAGAGAGGAGAGAGGAGAGAGTGGGATGTGGGAAATCATACTTTAGGGTGAGAGTTTTCCTCAAAGTATAAATAAATTTAATGTTGTATTTTGGGTAAACTCTCCTTTAATTTATTTATCTTCCAACATATTCCTCTAATTCTCCTAGATATGAATTTAGCTAAAGGCGGACCCATTTTTTCTAGTTGGAAATGGAGGGTCAACGCGATGTCTTTTTCACAGTAGGACCCCATTTTTCCAGTTGGACGAGGAAAAGTCAACACGACATCGTTTTTGAAGGCCTCTAACAAAAAAAAATGAATAATTTGAAAAGTTTTTATTAGAGATGGTAATTTGAAGTGGACCCAGTTGGGTCGAGGAGCTTGGCGGAGCATTAGACTGTCGAGTCTGGCCGAATTTAGGTCAATTTTGAGCCAATAAGTCTTAGTCTAACCACATGCAATTAAAGTTAATCGAGCCAACCTAACGGATCGGACTTTAATTTCCACCTCTAGTTCTGATATGGAGTGGACAATCGTGGGAGGAGCAGGATAAAAGCCAATGCTAACAATGCAAAAGTAGGATGCATATTTTTATTAAAAGGTTAATTACATAAATATTGTCTAAACTTTTTCAATTTTTCTATTTTAGTGTCTCAGCTTTATTTTTGTTCAATTAAGTATCTAAACTTTTTAATTTTTTCTATTTTGGTGTATCAACTTTATTTTTATCCAATTGAGTGTTTAAACTTTTTTATTTTTTCTATTTTTGTGTCTCAACTTTAAATCTAAAAAAATATAAAAATTTAAAAAACAACTTTTAATTATCTAATATTATTTTTACTTGAAAAAAAAAGTTATATATGAATTATTATAAATAAAGCATTGATATTAAAATCATGTTTAAAATAATTAAATATTTATTTTAATCTCATAACAACCGATTTAATTAATTTCTTTTGTACAATATCAAACATATAACAAAAACTATAATGTGAAAACAATAATATTATCTTTTCACTTCATTAAAAGATCATTTAAATAATTTTATCATTTTTATATAATAAGAATATTATTTGAATGTAATTTTTACTTATTCAAATATCATAATAAGATTTGATTAAACAAAAATTAAAAGTTCAAACACTTAATTGAATAAAAATAAAATTGAAACACCAAAATAGAAATAATCATAAGTTTAAACACTTGATTTTGAGCAAAAATAAAACTCAGACACCGAAATAAAAAAAATTGAAAAATTGAAACACCATTTATGTAATCAACCCTTTATTAAAATATCTCATTTTATAAAAATAATTACACTTACATATCAGTTTAGAGCTTATCTAAATCTAAAGTTAAATTTTAAGATTGGATCGATTGTAAAGCAAGTTGATTAATTCCATTTTCCCAGTTCTTCCAATTCTACTTAGATTAATAGTTATAAATAATTCTAATCTTGATTTGAATTACATGACAATAACAATCAGATTGAAATTGAGTATATTAAAGACATTGTGGTGAAGTTACAAATTGAGTCGGTTGTCATGACAAAGTTGTTCAATTTGGCTTTACTCATTTAAATTGTAATCATTCACACGAAATTACGTCAACAAAGTTGAGTTTTAGACGGAAATAATATTTTTTTTAAAAATAATTATTAAATTAGTTTGAAACCGAATGGCTTGAAAATAATCTTTGATATCATACTGTCATAAACATGAACAATTGAAATTCATAAATTGTCAAATATCGTTATCCATAATAACAACTTTTGACAGTTTTAATATAATAAAATTCAATATTTAAGTTCAATTACCGTTGTCCCAATTGACATTGTCCATAACAATGGCTTTTGATAGTTTTAAGTCCTATTGTATGGTCATAGACAACGACATTTGAGAATTTCATATTTCCAATTACCGCTGTTATGGACAACGGCATTTCACACTATTTTGACAATTAGTTTGGTTTCCAAACTAATTTAATCATATTTTTTTTCAAAAAAATTATTTCTGTCTAAAACTCACAAATAAACAGAAAATTGAAAATCATGGAGGTTTGGCAAAATCAAATCAATCCTTTCCACAAAATTGATTGGATTCATAATAACGATACATAAGCCCCCTCTCAAAGTATCTCCCATCGCTTCTCTCTCTAGCTTTACATGATAACATTAAAATATACATTGGTAAAGCTGCTAATCCCAAGTGTGTTTTCCCAGAAGAATAACTAACTAACAGCAATTTGACACTGAAAACAGATTCTATTCCTAATCAGGTATAACAAAACTGGGTAATTTTTTTCATTCGGAACACCAATAATTAAAAGCAGTGCATTATCTAGAAATGGTGAGGAAGGATGAAAAAAACCCTTACCACAAATCGAAAAGTTTTTAACTCCTAACTTGGAGGAGTTCTACGAGCAATCTTCATAACGACCGGTGTCCACCATCGCTCTGAAAATTAAGCTTCTCAGTATGCAATTTATCCTGCAAAGCCAGAAGCTTAGTCGTTATTCTTCAAAGGGTTAATGATTTAGAGAGTTTGTTTTGTTTTTATTTCTATCGTTTTAAAAAATCAAAAAAGAATTTATTAATTTTTTCCAATTTTACCCTTATCCTACTAAATTTCCTCGTTAATTGATTTTTCAATTTTCTAAGTTATTTCAACAAGTACGAAGCATTTTTTACACCTTCTCATAGATTACTAATAATTTTTTTGGAAGAAGATAAAAGAGTAAATAAGAAAAAATGATAATTTTTGGGAAAAGATAAAGAGTTAATGAGAAAAAAAAGAAAGATAATTCAGTCTTTTTTTGTGGAGAGAGTGTTTTAATAATTTTCTTAATATGTGTACAAAAACCTTAAACAACAGTTGCTTTCAAACGGAGGGAATAGTATATATCCACTGAAACACATAAGCAACAACACAACACAACATGAGATCGTTTCCATTTTTGACAACAAAGAAAAACAAGAAAGCTTTCAAGCACTTGGAAAGAGAGACTTTTGAAACACAAATTTTATATTTTCTAGAAACAGGACAGCATGATTCATGAAGTTGTTAGACGAGAGGTGCAGTCTCCAACCATTCCTAAAATAGAAACCAAAATCTCAAAGAACCAACAGAAAAATAATAGACAAAGAAACAAAACATATGGTTTCTATTACAAACCTCTCACTAAGTAATCTCTAGTAAAGAAGCAGGTCTCCTAAAGAAGCTATGACCACCAACGCATACAATTAAGGAATCAACAACCTATCGTCTATAACTCGTTGAAGCACTATTATGACTAGCATGTATTGTATCAGAAAGGACACAACACACAATAAGTGCATGTAATCCAATGGAAGTTCTTGGACCTAATTAGTACCAGAATAACTGAACTTACAAAGGATTACTAGCCATGACTACTAAAATCGACAAAATTTAGCATCAGGATGAATCAAACAGAAGTACCTGATAAGAGTTAGAACTGAGAATTGCTTAGAAATGTAATCATGCATCTGGAACTTTGGAACAACTTATCCACTCTTTGCCATACTGCATGCTGGACCTCTAGAAGTTCCTTTGCTTTATCCTGTAGATTTGACTGGCGCCGAATAGTTTCACCATGGATCTGATTATAGAGGAATTTACACAAAATCTTAATGATCCTTCCACCCAAATTTTAAGAGAATCTTAAAGAGAACACTTCCCTGCTTCCCTCCGTTTTGTTTGAAAGATGGGACTTTTAAGATACTTTTAGCAGATAAGATGAATCGGTTTGAATATTCCATGACAACAGCATGAAAGTTCTTACCTACAAATATTTGTCACTATTTAAAAACTCTTTTAATTTCTAAAGCTAAGCATGAATATTGCTCCTCACCTTAAACATTCTAATGAAAAAGACAACATTAATTGTGAGAACTGAGAAGTAACAGTTGTATAAAAGAAATAGAGAGAGATCCATACCTTTAAAAACAATCTGATAACAGCTTGTATAAACTCAAAATTGTTTCTGCAAGAAGTCTCATGAATGAAATAATCCAACAACAGTTCAATTGGAAACAAGTCAGGTCTTGTATCAGGTCCTTGCTCATTATCGTCATCAATAATTTGAAGCATCCGTAATTCCACATCCAAAGTAGAAGGGGATAAACTTTTAATGTGATTGGTGAAGGCTGAAACTGCAAAATGTGAAGTACAAGATGTAGATCAGTTCAAGTGTTTCATCAATGGCAACATATCCACAGCATTCAACCATACAGGGGAAAAAAGACCATTGAACTTACAACTTTTCTTCTCTGCTGAGGACTGCAGAAGTTGCAAAAACTGAGAATGTGGCAAATCAGATCTTCTGTTCTCCGAGTTATCACCTTCAGCAATCTTCTTTTCACTAGAAATATCACTGGGTTCAAATACTATTTGCCCAGAAAGTGTTGGAACTGAAGGCAAGAAGAAAGGTGCCTTTTCAGCTTTTTTAGGAGGCTCAATTGGTTTGTTGCGGATCTGGATAAGTACAGAAAAACAAAGTACAGAACCAAATGTAAGATAGAAGATGGTGTTGGAGCTAGCAAGTCTTAAAACCTCAGACCACATATGATTAAGGGTGCAGGAGAAGAACCTTTATGATATCTAAATTGATCAAGCCTTGCCACTGACTCTTGGGCAATAGTGAGAGTGTGACAAGATCTGGGATTTTCTCCTGGAAATGAGGGTTTTGAAAGTCATCCTTGAATTGTATGGGATTCAAAACAGGGTTCTCAGAATCTTTATGAGAACCTTCCGTGGAAGAGACAGATGGCAACTTAACATTCACGACTTCTTTCCCACTTGCATAAGAATCGATGTTAGAAGATCCCGAGAACATTGTCTGATTAACCCTGATGCAATTGCAAGTCATCAAAACTTTATTTTAATAAACAAGAGCCAAACAAGGAAATAAATTTTTAAATATTGAGCCAGAAATTTAGGACATTGATCTATTGAATGAAAATTAGAATTCTTCAATTGAATGAATTAAAAGAAATTCTCACAACCCTAACTCTTTCCTGTAAAATTCACTTTGCCTCCCTATTGTTGAAAACCATAAGATCATATTTGAATAGAAAAACCAACCAATGGCCCAATGATCTAGGTGAAAAATGAGCATGCATCAGACAAAGACTAAAATTTACCACAGATAGACCCCATTTTGATCAACATGAGTAGTTGCCAAAACATCCATATTCGGTGACAGAGACAGTGCTGTTACAGATACATCAACATGAATAGCATCTATTTGTCTCGCTAAGATAACATCCCAAATTCTAAGTGTCCCGTCTATGCTGGATGTCAAAAGCCATTTGCCATCCTTGCTAAAACACGAGTCTGTAACACGGTCTATATGACCTTCAAATTTCCGAACCATTCTTAACGCCACAACATCGAACAACCGGATAACAAAATCATCAGTTGCAATAGCTAAAAGACCTGAAAATAATGCCAAACAATAATTCAGAAAAATACGAACGTACAATAATAGAGAGAAACAAGGGTGACTAGATGAAGAGAAGCCCAAAATTAATTATATATGCAGCACCATTGGAGCGATGATAAACAATCTTCACCACAGCACAACCAATTTCCCATCTGGATTTTAGTGCACGGCCCTTGAAATCCCAAACCTGCATGACAAACCCCAAAGGGTGAAACAACACAGAAAAGGATTACAAAACAACATAGCTCTCCTCTGCATGCTTTATTAACCATAATGAATATTAGCGTATTACGGCATCTTCATGCTAGACCATAAGACCTGACTTAGAAAAGAAAAATGGCACAGTGCACATGCATCAGAGGCTAGTTACATCACATACCACACATGCAAAACCTATGAAAAAACAAGGGAAAAAAAGAATAAATAAATAAACCATTGAAATTCCAGTGGATGCCCTAAGTTAGTGATAGTTTAAATCCCTTAGAGAAAGGGTTCACTACTTTCACTGCAATCAAAGGACCTTTACTAAAGCCCATTGATTTTTAACATCATTTTCTTCATTATGTAGCATCAATCCCCAAATTGAAATTACAAAAAGGAATCAATTTGTAGTAAGTGAGACATTATATATGCTAGTTTTATAAGAAACCATCCCATGAAATGCTAATAAAACCTGTAAACGTACATAGTTTTGACTTTTTAGGTAAGACAAAGGTTTGTTTGACTGACGATAAAAGTGTTCAGCGACATCCTTTTTGGAGCGATGAGTCAATGAAATTGAGATTGCTACGTCCTTTTAATTAGGCTGAAGATTTTAAGATAAAGTAAAGTCTGTAGGCAGAACGCTCTAATTTACTCAAATACTAGCTTAGATAATCCCCCCTTTTGAATCAAAAGGGGGTGAAACATAAATGTGGAAAATGGAATGATTATTTACACCATATATCATTGGTAACAACACAAGGGCCCAACTCTATACAATTCCACACTTTTAACCCTTCCTCTTTCTCCTTTAATAATATTTCCCTATTTTCTAAACCAACAAGAGGATAAAAAATACAGTCTTCTGCAAATTGCCCATACACGATAAATCGTAAAAAAAGAAATAAACATCAATAGGTTGCACGATCCACTACAGATTTATTATGTTAAGACACAATAATACAGGTCACCAACATTTTTTGAGTAAAAGGACTACAACATAATATTGTCAAAGAAGATGCCTTTATATCACACCATGATGGCCCTGCACTTATCATTAAGGTATTTGTCGAATCGCAAGCAACTCCAACCACTTCTAAACATGGGCACAGCTTCTTTCAGATAAGTCGACACATATGCCTCGTGATTCTGATTGAAGATTAAATCGTTCAATCCAACCACCCGCAGTCCCAAGAACAGCCAAAGTACCACATGCACTGATGGTGCATGCCTGCCATGAGATCAAACATTATCAACTTAGGTTTAACACATATTTCAGGATGCAAGCAACCCATCAGTAGCGATTTAAATTTTAGGTACATCATACATCACTCAAAGATATAAGAATCCAATTTTCAGAAAGTAATTATATAAATGTCGAAGTGATCATCAAAAGTCTCCATGTATACTTAGAACTACTGGCTCAATCCTCTTTTGTTTATATATATTTTCTCCAGTTTACCTATCAAAAGAAAGTTTCCTATATATGTGATATTCCCCCGTTCACTTCATTTGCTGATTTTCCATAACACACAACAATTGGATTTTGTGCATGTATTGAAAATTAATTTGTCCTAGTATTAAGGTGATGAAAAAATTTGGAATGGTAAGACGATAAAAATTTACCTTAACAGGTGTCTGATTTTCAGGGCATGGTTTCAGGATATGCTCCCCAAGGACAAAGTTTTGAAGTCTCCATACATATGCTTGTGCAGTATCCATGTGACATGTAACCACATTGCACCAATCACGCTCCCTGATTTCAGCTAAAATTGGTATTGGAAACAGAAAGTTAAATAGAAAAGAGTATTATTTTTTATTAATCAGAAACAAAATATAGAATATATAAATGATAAATAAGGAACAAAAAGAGGAAGAGTTCCTTCCCTCAAAACAAATTTTAATCAAAGTTATAAGACACTCCTCAATTAAAAACTATAAACACATACAACCGCCAAATATCTTGAACTTTTGCTTCACAAACTGCAAGCCAATTAAGTTATATAACACTAAGTGAACTTCTTCCAAAGCAACAGTATAAGAAGCTCACAAAGAGGAGCAGAAGTGAAGTAAATCCCAACCAGGCACCATTAATCTTAATTCTGCCCACATAGTTCCCCTTTTCATGTGCATTTGACATCCTGTGAAAAAAAATCTAGTATTGTCCAATGGAGGTTCCAAGGTAGGTTAAGTTGTGCACTGAAGGATTTCTTGGAATTATCTGAGGTTTTTTTTTAAAGAGAACAGGATTTGGGTTAACGATGGAAATGAAAATACTTGGGAAATGCCCCTTTTAATGGTACTTGAGAGCCTCAAAATTGCAAAAGGGTGTAGTCTCACCAATTTAATGGTAGAGGGAAATGAGAGAAAAACAAGCTGGGGAAGATCAACTCTGTTTAGTGTTATCCCAGTTGGTAAACATTTTGGTTCTTTATCTACATGCTTTGAGAAAGTTGAAAGATAAGTAACATAAGTAACGCTTGATCAAGAAATGGGAAGGAATATAAAACATTCAGAGGTATGAGGTAAAAGAGCCAGTAAAGTGGTCCAGACATTTGTAGGTTGCCATATAAACAGAAGCAAGATAATTTCCTTTTTATGAGTTCAAATGAATCCATTAATGCCTGAAGTAATGCTCATAGAGAAAGATCATACCAAAATCAAATGCAATAACAGGCTTCAACTTTATCTCTTTCTCCTAAAAAGTAGAAAAAAAGAAGAACTCGATATGGTTAGTTGCTCAAATTCAGTCATTCTACAACAGTACTAATTGGAAATTAAAATAACAAGTAGAAGTTTATAACACACACAAAAGAATACTTGTACTTGTTGTTCAAACAAAGAAGCAAAAGATAACATAATTCTACAACTGATATTGCATATGAAATATTCAGAAGTCAATCTGGGAAGCAATGCGGGGAGAGTTTGAAAGAACATTTGCCTCCACTAATTTAAATATAAAAATTTATCTGAACTGCAAATATGGAACCATTGCATGTTTGACAATGGATAAGACATTCTTATGGGCGTTAAAATCCCCAAAACACCATTGCAGATAAGTCAGACCAAAAAGTCTTGTAGCTCAATCCAAGAAACCATATTGATATTAATGTGTGGGGCTGGGTAAGGTGAGCAAAAGATCCCTCTTCATCCTAATTGTTGCAAAAAGGACACTAGAATCACCTTTGAGCAACCCACTCTTCATTTTTAACTTTGTTTCCCTATTTATTTCTTTAGCATAAGATTCCTTACAACTCACCAAAAAGGAATCAGGCAAGCCACATGATATAAGCCATATAATGAAAATATAAGCATATCTAAGTTTTGTACACTACTAAAAAAGAAAGAAAATACAAAGATGAAAAATACAAGTCGTTGCCTAGTCATACCTTCACCCTGAGTTTCTTGGCTCTTTTAGTTACATGACGTTGAGAAAGCTCTCTACTCTGTTGGTCCTGATCACAAAAAATGAACATATATATGAATTAATATTTTCTGATGAAGAATAGTAATGGTAAGAAGTGAATTATTTTTATCAGATGGTAAGAAGCGACTGTTCAATGAAAGAAGTGATAAAAACACAATGTACATTTGTACATAACAAGGGACCTATGAAACAGAATCAATCTTCACTGTCATTTATGCTTAGTCCAAACAGAGATGCCTCATAAAAGAGATTTCACCAGCATCGACCCACCCACCCACCCACCCACCCACACACACACACACACACACACACACACATATATATATATATATATATAAAGCCTAGGCACCACCACTCCCGGCGGTAGTGCCTCGCCTCAGGGGAGGTGTCTCACCTCGAGCATTTTTAGGTTTTTTTTTCCTTTTTCTTCTTTTTCTCCATTTTCTCCGAGCTGCGCATAGAAGCCCTAGGGCCATAGTTGTTAAATCGATATTCGAATCAAGAATCGAATCGAATCGTAAGATTGTTTTACATTTTTTATAGTAGTTAAAATATATGTAATTTCATATAATTCCTAAATTGTAAGCTATTTAAATATTTGTTTAAATGATAAGCTTATAATATTTTCAAATAAACCATACCAAGTTACCAACCAAGTCTAAAAGAAGTTAAAAGAGATTCAAAGACTAGTCTAGTCGTTGAATATACTAATGTTAATAGAATCATTTCATATAATAATTAACTACTAATAAAATTAAACTAAGCCATCATCTCCAAGTTCAAGGTTGTCATCATCATCATTCTCTCTTTCTCCAACCATAACCAAGTTCTCTTGCTCTCCTTCTTCTACCCTGTAAACTTCTAGTCTTCTTCACCCTTTTTCGTTTCTTCTCATATTACCAAGGTTGGGTTGTTAACACGTTGTCGATTCACTACCAGGCGCTGCGTTTTTTTAGGTATTTCAATCTTTTATTTTGGTGATTTTTTAATTTCCTGGTCTGTTTGAATCGGTATTAAATTTATTCATGTGAATCGATTCGCAATTTGGCAATTATGCCTTCGATTCAGGCATATTTTCGATTCTTTAAAAGAGTCAAATCATTCACCTACCAAATCGTGAAGCGAAACATGAATCATACGATTTTGATAACAGTGCCTAGGGCTTTTTTTTCAATAACAAAGACCAAAAGCAAATCTGGTTTGAGTTGCACCTCGTAAAAAAGCTTTTTGGTACTTTCGCTTGACATAGTTTTGGATCTAGAAACCAAAACAAGCGGCTGATTTTTTGGACTGAGACAAAATATGGTGATTTTTGGACCTAGAACCAAAACGACGTTTTATTTGAATCTCCTAATTGAGATTTCAACCCCTCTAGCCCATTTCTGCCATGTTTCAACTCTAAAAAAGAAAAAAGCCTAGACCCTCCCAACCATTGTACAATCCCTATGGAAGAGAAGAAGCAAAAAATCAACTAAAATAGCTAAGAAATTGCGAGAAAGTAATGTAAAAATAGGAAATAATCATCATAAAATATATATTTGACATATGATGCGCCTTGCTTAAAAAAGCCCGTGCCCTAAATGCGCTTTGCTCTTCAAGGCCACAAGAGGCTTTTGTATATATATATATATATATATATACATGTATGTATGTATGTATGTATATGTGTGTGCGTGTGTATGTATAAACAATAACCACCACCAGATAACATAAACTTTGTTAAACGACCAACTTTCCTAAAAGCTCAAACCTGCAGGATTTGGGATTAATACGAATATCATGTTTCTCAACACCCACCCTCACGTGCTGGTATCACGTGCGGCCCCATACTTGCACGTGGAGAGTCAAACAAACCAAATAGTCCTACATGGACTTTCAAATAAACAAATGGGGATTAAATTGCAAGGAGATGGTTTGAATCCAGGACCTCCTGCCAAACCAAGCTCAGATACCAAGTTAAACGACCAACTTTCCTAAAAGCTCAAGCATATAGAATTTGGGTTTAATATGAATATCTTGCTTCTCAACAAACTTAAAATAAATGCCCAAGTAAAGGTCTATTTTGCACAGATTCAGGAGCGTAGGTTATGGCTATATTTTTTTTTTTGTTTGATAAGTAAGAGAAGGAATGCATTAAGAGGCACAAAAGGCAAAAAAAGTATCGAACAAGTATACAACCAGCCCACAAAGCGGGCACAAAACAAAAACACCCACAGCTAAGAAAACAGAGACCCTCAACCTGGCAATAACCAATCCACAAAATCTACAATAGAGGAGGGACCCTAAAACATGAAAATAAAAGCCTAAACCCAAAGATTGTACAAAAAAATCAACTTAATTCTATGAACGATTGTCTCTTTGTTCTCAAAAGCTCTTCTATTCCGTTCATGCCACACCGTCCAGAAAAGGCAAAGGGGAGCAGCATACCACAC
Source organism: Tetrastigma voinierianum (assembly GCA_016808115.1). NCBI lineage: Eukaryota > Viridiplantae > Streptophyta > Magnoliopsida > Vitales > Vitaceae > Tetrastigma > Tetrastigma voinierianum. Next base: position 169,356 of record JAEQBH010007480.1, on the reverse strand, counting down.
CTTTTTAGATCTTCCCAAAAAAAAACCATGTCAACTAAGAAGCACCTCCTTCACCATGGAAGGGAGCACCTAAAACACACCAAACAAGGAAAAAACAAAGTGCCATTAAATCACGTGTCAGGTCGCAATGAATGAGAAGGTGATCAGTTGATTCCTCCTTCTTACAGAAATAGCACCTATTTGCCACCCCCCCATCCTTTTTTTTTAATGTTGTCTAATGTTAATATTTTATTCCACATAGCCTCCTAAGCGAAAATCTCTGCTTTAGGAGGGGCCCAAGCGTTCCAAATTACCTTGGAAGGAAAAACTATCTCCCTCCTGGCTCCAATCCACCATGTGACAAAATTGCATCCTTCGCCCCCCGCCCCACCCTCTATCCTCTAAATCAGCCTTTTCCTTTGCAATCTCGAAGAAATCTCTCCCTCCTCAAGCTCAATCGTTAAAAGCTGCATGGCTGCAGACCCGACTACCACGTAAGAAGCAGTCCCAATTACTCAGCCGCAGGCTTCCTTAGAAGTATGATAGCCGAATAAAGATGGGAAAGCAATCTTCAAGAGTTCTTCCTCCTTTGCATCTATCCACCCCAATTTCTCTCCTCCCATTACCCACACCACGTAAACCATCACCTAACCCGACCAGACGCTGCCTCCGCCCCCGACCTCATGTTCTCCCGACCACCTCCTCTTCCCCATACTTGTCTCCTGATAACATTATGCCACAAAGCCCCTCTCTCTTCCAACATATATCGTCGTTCCATTTACCCGATAAGGCTGTTGAGCGGTCAGAAAACGCTTCTTCTCCCAAACCTTCCCCCCCATCTTTGAAGAACAAACCGTGTCCCATTTAACCAAGTGAGGTTTGTAATCTAAATTGCCTCCGCCCCAAAGGAAGTCCCTCTGAATCTTCTCCAACCTCAATCTGACTATCCATGGAATGCGAAAAAGGGACATGTAGTAAATAGGCATACTAGATAGGGTACTTTGAATAATAGTCAATCTCCCCCCTTTAAAGATATATTGTCGTTTCCACAAGGCTAACCTCCTACGAAGTCTCTCCTCAACCCCATCCCACATAGAAACAAACTTAAAGGAGCATAGCGCCTAGCTGCAATAAGAAGAGGCAATGAACCAGCTTGGAGCACCCCAAAAGCTTTAGTTAGAAAATCAATATTCTCCACTCTACCCATTGGAATGATTTCACTTTTCTCCAAATTAATCTTCAAACCAGACAACGCTTCAAACCACATAAGAACCCATCTCAAGTGAATTAACTAGTCCTCATCCGGCAAAAAGGAGATGGGATATGATCTCTCCCTCACCTCTTCTTCCTACCACTCGCCAACCTTCCAAGAAACCTCCCGCTCTAGCTCTATCAAGCAGGCAAGACAGAGCCTCCATGATCACAAACACGTAGGGCGAGAGAGGGTCTCCCTGTCTCAGACCCCTAGAGTTGTGAAAGAACCTTGTAGGGGACCCATTAATAAGGATCGAGAAGCTCATCGTAGAGATGAACCACCTTATCCAACCAATCCATTTAACTCCAAACCCTATTTTCTTAAGCCAGTTAAAAGGAAATCCCAGTTAACATGATCATACGCCTTCTCAATATCTAGTTTGCAAATGAGCCCGCGTCTGTTACTTTTCATAATGGAGTCAATTGCCTCATTAGCAACAAGGGAGGCATCTAAGATTTGTCTACCTTCCATAAAAGCATTTTGGGAGCAAGACACCACCTTTCTTAGCATGTTAGCTAGAACCTTGGCACTAGGCTTATAAGGTGACCCTGACCTAATTGGCTAAATCTCTTTCAACTCCTCTGCACCCCCTTTTTTTGGAATGAGCACCCAAAAAGTGGCATTTAGGCTCTTAACAAACCTACCATACTGGAAAAAGTCTACAAAGAAACACATCACTTCCTCTTTGAGCATCCCCCAGGACTGACCATTGCAAAGCATAGTAAACCTGCAGACTGTTCAAAACTAATGTTGAACTCAGCTAGTGTCGTTGCCAAAAGCCATAGTAAAACCATCCGGCCTTGGCGCTTTGTCTCGTTCAAGTCGGTCGATACTTTCAACACTTCCTCTGTGAAAAACGATTCTGGCCAGAAGCCATCAAGCCTCTGGAACTTTCGAACCATCACAGGTTGGGCGCTGATCATTTTCAAATAACAAAAGTTCTTAAAAGCACCCGGCAATGCCATCCTTCAACGCACTCTCTTCAAAGATCCGATTACATCGTTGATTTTGAGATGAATTTTCCTCTCATGGGCATTAAACATCTTGTGGAAAAAACACAGACATTCCTCATCACCTATAAAGCAATTCTCTGAATTTTACCTTCAATGACATTTTCTTCGTGCCTTGACTTCTTGTACTCTCGCCGTAACCAATCTAGCATTTTGCTCCTCCTAGGTCAAGGGTTTATTAGACTCCAAAGAATCCCAAGAATTTACAGTGCTTAGGGCAAAAACCTTTCTTTCATAGACATTACCAAATTCATCCCTATTCCACTTTTTAGGAGCAACTGGCTTTCAGTTTTCCCTTAAACTTAAAGCTAACGGACCCAGCTGCAATTCACGCAGATTCTTTAATGGTCACTCTTTAAAACCATTCACCTTCAACTACTTCTCAAACTGAAAGGGTAGACCCTGGCTAGACCATTTCCATACAAAAATGGGATTATGGTCGAACAAGCCTAGGAAGCATACTCTAAACCACCCTTCCAGCATAGAGACTCTCGATCTTCTAAATCATAAGCACAATCAGCTAACGTGCCTTTGAGAATCACGCCTCCCCTCCCATGTAAGGACCCCCACAAGAAGTCCTTCAAATCCAGATCTTCAATCACTTCCACAATTCTTCGCATTGTTGTCGTCAAACAAATTAGACCACTTCTCTCTAAAAGAGACCTAGTGACGTTCAAGTCACCCCCTAGATACCTAGGATTCTGCCATAGACCCCTAATAGCCCCTAGCTCCTCCCAAAAATCTTCTGTAGAGCTTCCCACTACTGGACCATAAACCCCAGTAAACACCCAAGTCAATTCGTTTTAGCCATTCCTTAAATTTGCAAGATAGCGAAATTGTCCATCTCCACTCCCAGCGGCAGGACCCTATTATCCCCAGTCTATTTGACTACCAGCCCCCAAATTCAAAGCCACCCAATTCCTTAAATCTTCCCGCGAGGATCTCACCATAACAAGCAGGCATCCTCTTGGATTTTGGGTTTCCTGTAGGCAAACTAAATCAACCTTATCATCCTTGATCAAAGACTTAATAATTTTTATTTTATTATGATTATTAGCCCCTCTCACATTCCATATTAGAATTCTGAGATTCATGGAAAACCAAAACGATCCTCCACTTCTTCCTTGTTTAGTCCTCTTGCCACTTCACCCTCTCTATAACTTCACAAAACATTGCAAGCATTTAATTTCCCTTTCAAATTTTGACAAAACTCCCCGACCCCTTACACAGGTTTGCCCCCATAGAATCCCTATTCATTCTTTCTTTCATTCTCTTTGCTAGGGAAAGAATCTTTGTCTCAAAACCCCTAGTCGATATTCCCAAACACTTGTTGAAATGAGCTAAACAACTAGATTGTCAATCTTCATCCGACTCTCCTTGAGATTATTAAATACAGACCAGTCCCTCACAAACCTCCAAAACAACCTCTTTCTGCCCCAGACAAACAATGGTCCCATTATCATAGGATACACAATCTAACTTTTTAATCTACACGAATCAGAAGAGATCCCCATCCCTGCTAGAAGGAATAGAAGAAAGAGACCCACCCCTCAGCCCCGAGGAAGTTAAAGGAGCAATAGGCAAAGGAGAATACATGGATGGATCACATTCGAACCTTGTCAGCTGCAGGTGTTGCAATGTTCACGCCGTTAGTTCAGTGGCCGAGATGGTTTAGAGGTCTTGTATGCGACCAAAAATCGGTTCGTCATAGGAAGAAGCATGGGTGATTACGATATTGGATATGTGAAGAAGGGGTGTTCCTCAAGTAAATAGATGTTTTTTATGTCAACAATGTGAGGCATCGGCAAATCATCTTTTACTCCATTGTAGTATAACAAGAATTCTTTGGGAGTTACTTTTTTCTCTTTTTAGTGCTACATGGATCATGTTAGGCTCCGTTCGGGAGATGCTTTTGGGTTGGAAAAGCGCTTTTGTTGGCAAGAGAAGGAAGAAATTTTGTGGCTTGACTCCTTGCCTATTTGCAGATGGTGTGGAAGACTAGAAGCCGGTGTGTTTAAGATGGTTTTGTCCATGTGAAGCTAAAATACTTGTTTCTTTTTTTTCTATGGTTGGAGACTAAGTTGTCTATAGAGAATGGTCCTTCGACCTTAGCTAGGTTTATTGATTGGGTGAGTTGTAAGTGATGGGGTGCCACTATTTACTTGATTTTTTTTTTGCGTTTTGAGGGGGTAGGTTCTTATTTGTTCATTCTTGTGGCGCAACTTTAGCCACCTCTTCTAATATACTTCTCTTTACTTATCAAAAAAAAATCCTGTCGGACCAGCCTTTGCTCCACTCGCCATGGACACCACCTTACGTCTTCCAGAGAAAACCCATTTCCCTCCGAGCCCTAGACCCCAACCTCCTTTTTTGCCTTACGACATAAAAGAGTGAGCCCTTGGGTTCTTAAATGGCCATGTCTTCTGTTGGGCTTTACTTAGGCCCACTGACCCAAAAAAGTGAACATAAGGCCCAATTTCCAAGCCCACTAATTTGTAATCTAGACCTATCCCACCTTGGGACTGAAGTTTTAGCTCCCACGACCCAGAAACAGGCTCACTCAAGCCTATGGCCCCCTCATTCAAATGGGTCTCTTGCCCTTCCAGACAACCCTCAATCATCCCTTCTGATAAGAGGCGCAGGCCCGTCTCAGAGCCAAACTACCTTCATGGGGCCTCAACCTGGGTTGCCTCATCTCCAAAATAACTTTAGCTTGACCCTTTTGCTTGTACCCATCGACTAAGCTGTCATTCTCAACAGCTGAGCCACCGGGGACAGTCTGACCACCCTTATTTTGAAGTGCGGTCAGCTTCTTTGATCCTAAGTCAGGCCTCCCCTAAACTCCACCTCTGTTGCTGCCTCCCCCCTATCCTACCACGTATTGCGTCCCTCAGAAGACAAGTCCCTCTTCCCCAATATGCAAGACTTTTTCCCCTTTTCTAACACGCTCCCCCATGCCTAAAGTCCGCCCAATCTTGTACCAAGGAGTCATGGCGACCCACGGCCACGCCACAGGGTTTGACCGACCTCATCAGAAAATTGCTTGGCTGCCACCTAAATCCATTTACAACCTTCTTCCTGCTCTATCTTGTCAACACACCCATTGCGTATCCCTTTCGCACTTGTCCTTTTGTAGAAAAACCTGCAGAGTATTTTTTGTTTGCAGAGCACCATGTTCCATCTATCAAGAAAAAATGGTTTTCCTCTATAGAAAACTAGACCCTCCTTGTGCCTTGTCCGCCTCTCTTAACTGTGTAGAAGCAGAATAAGAAAACCTCCAGCATGGACAACCTCAGGTTTCCCTTTTGGCATGAGGCTGAAATCCAATCCTTCAAAGGAGCAAGAAGCCCAAAGTCCTCATCACCTCCCTAACGACCCACCTAACACCAACTAAGGATATATTTTTTGTTGAAGCAGTTAACATCCTGAAAATGTAAGCAGATAGTGTCACTCACAGCCGGCTCTGATCTATTCACCACCTCTGCATAAGACCCCAAAAAGTTACTAGTAGAAAACTCATTCGAGGGGGCATACGAAGGGGCATTCGAAGGGACAGCAACTGTCACAACCAAAGGAGCCTTCGTAGTACAAGGAGAAGACAACACACCACAGCTACGTTGAGGAACCTTCCCGCATCATTGCACCGGATTTGAAGCCTGAATCTCCTTCCTCCTTCAACCTAGGACTTGTTGAACTCCATACCCTACTTGACCTTGGCTCACCCTTCAAAAAGCAGGAAGGCCTCTATCACCAAATCTGATCCATTTCGAAAAATTTCTTCCTCTCAGTAATTACTCCAGAAAATTTTCCTCTAGCAAATTCTGTTGAAATCTCAAACGATTTTGAATCAATCCCAAACCAAGCTATTCCACCCATGGTTGGTTGTCACTCATGGGGAGCAGCAAAATTTTCAGGCCTCAAGGGCCTTTTACATATAGCCTAGGTTATGGCTATATGTCTAGGTGTATGATCCTTTACACTTACAAATTTTAGGATATGAAGATTCAGCTAAAAGAAAAGATCTCAAAAACAGGTATAAACACTTGGATACAAGTACGACATTGGGGGGAGGGGTGGGTGGGGTGAAGACCAATTAGGAATCAATTAAAAGCAAAGACATCTTTCATAAGAATTCTTCATCTTTTCACTTGTATCTCTTATTCTGAGACATTGTTATAAAATTAAATTTCATCACTATAATGCAAATATCTGTCAAGAAAGTCATAAATAAAAAATCAATCAATCAATCAAAATCAAACAGCTAAAAATAGGTAGAATACCCAATAAAGATTGTAGTGTCGAATGGTTGTGCTAGCTAAAGTATGGGAGTCCAGGTATTATTAGCAAGGACCAAAAATTGGTTACTAACAACAGTTTGAAACTCAACGGTTTGACACATCAACCAAACTAGGACTCAACCCACCAGCAGAAAAGCTAGAACAAAGGAATAGGGAAAAAAACTAATGATCTGAAAACTAAAATTGTTGGTTAAGCATGTTGTTCTTTTTTCCCTTTAAGGTTATACACATGAATTCGTTGATCATATAACATCCTTTGAAGATTATCAGATCAGCAAGCTTAGTGAAGCTTCATTGATTATATTCAAAATTTTGAAATGACGGAAGAAACACTTTTATCCGATACAAGAAACACACAAAACCTGGATAACAGAGAAAAGACGAAAAGCACGATCTTGACCAGCTGATAGAATGTGCCTCCCATTGGCATAGAAACTGCATAGGGACAGAAGAAGAAAAAACCAAAAAAAGAAAGGGAAGATGAGCGGCAATGCAACAAAGATCCATGATAAATAAAATCTGCTAAAGGGAAACAAAAAAAAAGACAAACAAAACACCACATATATGAAACCAAACCTGCAAGGAAAAAAATAACACTTTTATGTTCAGTTACCATTTTATTCTTGGACCATGTCCAAAATGGTAAAAGTTTTAAAATAAAATAAACCCACACAACAAACTTTTGTTTCAGATGTTCTGAATGCTATGATTTTTCCAAGTATGAATCTTTCAAGACAATGAGCAAGGTAATGGAGATTCCTCTATTGCATTAAGGATATATATGATGCAATAAGATCAAGGGTTGACACAGCACCCAGAAGACCATGAAGATATATGAAAATCAGCATTATCATTACCTTATGCAAAGTGGAGGAGCACAGTGCCCACTTCTGAAGCGAAGAAGACGAGGATCCCCATCACTTGTGTCAAAAATCCACATCTGAAATACGTCAAACATGCAATTGCATATTAGTACAAAGCAATACATGTGATACATCAAAGAAAATGTAAGATGAAGCCCATCAGGAATATATTGCAATTCTTTATCAATAAATATGTTGACATCTTGTCCACTTTCTTGCTTCCTTGAAATCAATAAAGGAGTACAATTTGAATCATAGCAAACCAATGTTTACTTCAGTTAATCTATGTTGCTCTCTAAAGCTCAAGCTTTTAGGATTCAGGTTTAATATGAATATCATGCCTTTAACACCCTCCCTCACGTGCAGGCTTATACCAGCATGTGGAGAGTTAAACAAACCAAATAGAGTCCTCTATGGACATTCAAATCAACAAATGGGGAATAAATTGGTAAAAGGTGGTTGAGAGCCAGGATCCTGCCAAACTAGGCTCGTCTGTATTTACGACCAACTCTCCTCAAAGTTCAAGCCTTTAAGATTCAGGTTTAATATGAATATCATCATGCCTTTAACATTTTGCAAATATAACTCACTAAAGCAGAGAAAAATGAGTAGTCAGACTAAATCCCTTTTTTCAGGTGGAGAAGTGTGTAGAGCAATGTGCAGATTAGCGTTCGGTTTAGATGACCAAAATTTTTTGGAATTTTTTCCTCATCATGTGTATAAAACACAATATATATATATATATATATATATATATATATATATATATATATATATATATATATATATATATATATATATATATATATATATATATATAATGGGTAAAACCATCAAAAACGAGTATATTAATGAAAAGGGACGAACCTACAAATGTACAAGAAGTATACAAAGGCTCCAAAAAAAAAAGCAAGCCAAAAGAAAGGGGAAAGGAAAACAAACAGGCCCTATACAGTGACCAAAAGGTCCAAAAATTCAATTACATTCAAACCTGACATAAGCTTTGTTGTCAGCATTGTGAGTCAATTTCTAAATAATCCCATGGAAGAACACTTGAATGTTGTGTATTGAATTAGGTACCTCAAGGAAAGTCCTACAGGAATTGATGCTCAAGAAAACTCTAAATAGAAACCTGGAAGTTTATACCAATGCAGATTGGACAGGGTCACCTATTGATCGAAAATCTACTTCTGGGTATTGCTTGAATGTGTAGGGAAATTTAGTGACATGGTGTAGCAAGAAGCAGCAAGTAGTAGCTAGCAGCAGTGCTGAAGCAGAATTTCAAGCCTTAGCTCAAGGAATATGTGAAGGCATGTGGTTAAAACGTCTACTTATTGATCTCAGAGTTGAGGCCAAAGGGTCCTATAGAGGTTCTATGTGATAATCAGTTAGCTATTGCTATTGCAAAGAACCCGGTTCATCATGATTGGACGAATCATGTTGAGATTGATTGACATTTCATTAGTGAGAAAATTGAGAACGATGTCATCACTGTGAAACATGTTCCTTCTAAGCGACAGTTAGCAGACATTCTGACTAAAGCTCTTCATCATCCTAGCTTCCATGAACTGAGTTCTAAGTTAGGAATGTCAAAAATATATCGTCCACTTTGAAGGGAGTGTAGAGAATCAAGCTAGACAAATTTGAAGATATTGTTTCCTTGACTACAGGGTTGTTAGTATGTAAAGCAGATTTTATTGTATCATGTAGCCGTTAATATCTTAAGTCAACTTACCTAAGATGATTTAGAATCTGTGTAGCACCTTAGCTGTAAAAACATAGTTGTACCTTTGTAAAGTGATCTCATCTTTGCATATATATCAACCTATTGCTAATAAAAACAGAAGGAGAAAAGTTTTGCCAAAAACTTCAGATTCTTACAAAGTTGGGGTTTGGAAAGTGATAGGGAAATAGTAAGGTTTTTGTTTTTAAATAAAGCTTTCTTGGGTGGCGGATAGTGGGAGCAGGGTAAAATTTTGGGAAACTAGGTGGTGCTGTTACAAGCCCTTATGCAAGATTTTCTTATCTTCATTTGCCTTATCTATTTTCAAAAAGGCATGGGTAGCTGACTTTTTATGAGTAGAGACAGGAATAAGGTACCTGGAACTTCTCCAAGGACGGACAATGAGAGGGAGAAGAAGGACAGAGCAATTTGGAAGGGTGATAGCAGAGGGGTTTTCTTTATAAGAGGGCTTTATTCTCTTTCGGAGACAGGTTGTGACACCTCGCTCCCTTTAAAGATTATTTGAAATTAATAGATTTTCAAAAAATAAAGTTTCTTCACTTGGAAGACTTGTTAGGGAAACTGTTGACTTTAGATCAGCTTCAAAGAAGAGGGTGGATGTGGGTAACTACGTGTGCTTTGTGAAAGGAGGAGTCATAATCCATTAACCAGATTATCCTACATTGTGATAAGGCAAGAATTTTATACCAGTTGGTGTCTCCATTTCTGGCATTCAATGAGTTTAACTTAAAGTCAATTAAGGAGACTCTTATCGAGTGGCACGGCACTTTCATTGGTCAAAGGCATGCTAAGGCTTGGAAGGCTGCTCAAGTGTGTATTTTTTAGACCATCTAGAAGGAAAGAAATTGAAGATGTAGCGGAAATAGGGTGTCATACAAAGACTAAAAATCATCTTCCTTAATAATCTCTTCGGTAGGGTAAAATGCATATAGGAGTAGTATGCCTTTGAATGCAGCTTCACAAATTGGTTGGAGTCTTTGTTGAGGAAGGGGGAATATTTTGTGTCTCCCATTCTCTCTACATCTTTTCTAATTCTTATTATATACAATCCAATGTACTTTGTGCACTCTTAGTGTTTTTCTAATTCACTCCCTTATTTATCAACCAAAAAAAAGTGACAAAACAAATCGGTTGTATTGACTCAGATTAACTATGGTGATAACTGATAAAACCATCCACTGCAATTTTCAAACTCTTTCAAAGTTACGGAGGGTGCCAAGTTCATTATCTGGATTGTATAAATAGCAGAAACTATCAAAGCAACTAAGTTGACAGAAAAGGTGTTTTCCTCAGTTAAAAAGACCACATTGTTAGTACCACTTTAGTTAAAAACACCACATTCTTTTTTTCTCCTTGATATGTAAAAATACCACATTGTTTTTTTTTTTTTTTTTTTTTTTTTTGATAAATAAACAGTGTGGTATTTATCAACAAATAGATTAGTACCACTAATCTATTTGTAGACCTGCTCAGTATTAGTACCACTATTTTTTTTTTTTGATCGGTAAAGCGAGAATATCTATTAAAATCGAGCACAAAGCTCCCAAAGAGTACCTGAGGAGTACAAAGGGAGAACACCACCACTCTCACCTATTCTGACAAAGTTAAAATCAACCAAAAGAGCTTAAGTTTTCACCGCACTATGCATCTTAGCCCAAGACCATAAGGTCGACAAAAAGAGGATTTCATCACGAGAAGCTGGAGGGATTTCATTATCAAAGCACGCCTATTCCTTTCATTCCACAGTCCAAAATAAACAAGGGCCGTGACCATACTCTTTAAAGCTTTTTCCAACTCTAGCACTTTGCCATGCCCCAGGAGGGGGCTTGGCGAGGCGTTGAGAACACCGGTTATAATCATAATGGCCAAAAAAGGTTCCACAAAAACATCTTAAATTTGAAATGAGAACCAATGGATAAAGCAAATGGTCTAGCCCGAACATATCATACTCATAAAACACACATTTGCAAGTGTGATTCCTCTTCGCTTTAATTGGTCCAAGAGTAAGCACGCACCCCAGAAGCTTCCCAAGCAAAGCTTCGACTTGGGGGGAACAATTGGGTTCCAAATGGAATGCCAAGGGAAATCTGTAGGGGGAGAATGCATTAGCTTTCGATACATGAGTTTGACTGCAAAACCCTCAGGCCTAGTCTCCTTTAAAATAAGGCAATCCTCTTGATCTGGCCTAACTTTCTTGTTGTGAAGAACAAGAAAGAACCTTTCAACCTCCTCCATTTCCCAATCATTAAAAGGTCTTTCGAAGACAGGGGACCATCCCCCATCAACCCTTGAAGAGTCCCAAACCTCTGCTACCCTTTCATCTTTGAGCAACCAAATTGAGCGAGTGGAAGGCATTACGGCCTTTAGTCTCCCGCACCGGGGATCCCTTCCGAACCTCGGTCTCAGCCCATTGCCTATGGACCCAGTAGCGTTTTGAGAGAAGGTGATCCATTCTTTACTAATGTCTTTCCATAACCCAGTGCCATAACCTCCCCTAATGTCATTGGAATTCCATCCTCCATCTCCCTCCCCAAATTTGGTGCTGATCACCAAACGCCAAAGAGAATCCCTCTCATTAGCGAATCGCCAACACCACTTACAAAACAGAGCAATATTCATCTTAGAAAGGCTTCTCACCCCAAGACCCCCGCAGCTTTTTTCGAGGCAAGCGTTTTCCCAGTGTGAGGTGAGGTTTCTATCTCTAGATTGCCCAGCCCGGAGAAAGTCTCTCTCTGAATCTTCTCGACCTTGAACAAGCGATCTTTGGCACATTCCTAAGCAATGATAGAAAGTAAGCGAGAAGCTGGCGAGTACTCAGGAATGAGAGTGATCCTTCCCCCTTTGAGATGTCTTGTCTTTTTCAAGTTGCCAACCTTCTTCCTAAATACGTCTTCGATGGAATCCCGAGCCCTAAACCACGTGAGGCGCCCCCGGAAGGAAGACCCAGAATACGTTGAGGAGGGACCGACCCATGACCAAACTCATTGCTAACTCCTCCACATTGTCCACACCTAGAGGAATAATCGCTTTTAAACAAATTAATCTTCAAGCACGAGGCTTCATGTCGAGTCAGTCTCGGAAATACATTAGTTGCTCGGGTTGGGCCGCAAACGAGGATAGTATCGTCGGCGTATAAAGATGAGGTGCCAACAGTCCTCCCCTCAGTCTCTCTTAGGAAACGCAGCTTGAGAGATGAAACGCCTTCCCTTTGGCGCTTAAGCAAGCTAGCTCAGGGCTTCCATACCAATGACAAAAAGGTAGGGGGAAAGAGGGTCCCCTTGTCTCAGGCCTCTGGAGCTCCTGAAGAACCCCGTAGAAGAGCCATTAACCAGCACAGAAAAAGAAGCTGTGGATATGCACCATTTAATCCAACTAATCCATTTGGAGCCAAACCCCATTCTCTCCATAATCTGAAGAGAAAATCCCAACTAATGTGATCATAAGCCTTTTCAATATCCAACTTACAGAGAATCATTTTCTTTCCTTCTTAGAGGATAGAATCCTTGCCTCATTAGCAATAGAGCGCATCGAGAATTTGTCTCCCTTCTATGGCATTTTGAGGCGTGAAATAATGTCTATAACTCCTTTGATTATGTTAGCCAACACTTTCGATAAAATTTTGTACAAACTCCCCACCAAACGGATGGGTCTCAAATCCTTTAGATCGCCGTGATCTTTCAGCAGGAATCAGAGACCAGGAAATGTAGCATTCGGGCTTTTGTGGCCCGGTTATGATCGAAGAATTCTTTAAAAACCCGAACGCCTCACCTTTCAAATCCCAGCTGAAAGACCAAAGGCGATGAAACCATCGGGACACAGGGCTTTATCGCCGATAAGCCACGAAGTTAACAAGTTCCTCCTCTGAAAACATTTCTTCCAGCTTAGCAACTTGAATGACCCAATCTCATTAAGCCAGAAGATCGGGAAGGCGGGCACACCGGTTGCTTGAGGCGAAAGGGAGACTGCAGGGGCTCCAACGGACCTTCTTTCAATCTCGGGTTCCTTGACACATCTTCTATTGATGTTGATGTTTCGATGGAGTTTTCTCCTCTATGAGAATTGGCCATCTGTGAAAGAATCTTGTGTTTCTGTCCCCCTCTTTCAACCATGTTTCCCTAGATTTCTGTCTCCAGGAGACCTCTTCTAAGTCCACCCACTTCTTATACTCCTCTCTAGCCTTTCCCTCTCTGATATCTTCAGAGACGGGGCCTTTTTCATGCAAAATCATCGAAAGCGAGATCATAACCGGTGCCTCTTTCTTACGGACCCCTCGACTTCTGCGAAAACCTCTTTGTTCCGGACCCTCAATATTCTTCCGGGGCCTTTACTGGAAGCCAAGACAAACTACGGGAACCCCGGAGAAGTGCATGCCTTGCCACCACCACTGAAGGTCCTTAAAACCATCAATTTCAACCCGTGATCTCAAGCGGAGGAATCGAGATAGGAACGCAATCCCTATTTGTCTAACAAAACTGGACAATGGTCAGACACAGGTCTCGGGAGGGTACTTTGGATCGCGTCTTGGATCGACTCCCGATCAGCGGATTACTAAGTCACATCGGCTGGACGTACGCGATTGTGAGGCCACCCCTCCACGGGTAAAGGTCCCCTTGCAAAGGAAGATCTCACAGGCCCTAACTCATTCATAACCGGCAGCCTCATAGAGTGCGTCTTGCCCCCTTGTTCCTTTCATTGGGAGATAGAACCATGTGAAATCTGCCTATGCACCATGGCCCCTCCCACAACCCTTTCTGGACCCCCGATTCTTCCGGAAACGGCTGGGTTGTTCCTCTCCAGGCCCATAGACTGGGTGAAGGCCCATGATAACCATCTTAAAATTATTTTTAAAAATACATGTAGAAGTGACCGGTTCAACCTCCATCACCTCCAGTTTTCTTTTATCCCAGAACACAAGAATACCCCCAGCAGTTCCCTCTGCCTCCACAACCCTCCAATCAGCCAATCTTCCCACCCCCAAACTACGAGCATCAGCCTCAGACATCTCTTGAAACTTAGTTTCTTGCAGGCAAACCAAATCCACCCTCTGAGACCTAATAAAATTTCTGATGATATTCCTTTTGTCCGAATTGTTCGCACCTCTAACGTTCCATGAAAAGAGCTTTAACTTCATTTTAACTTCAACAAAAATTCCCCCTATCTCTTCCCCCTACGTTTTTTGGCCCTTCAGTTATAGTTTATAGTGCATTCCCGGCTTCATGAATTTCCCTCTCGCTTCTTGACTACGAAGGATTTCCCTTTCTTTGTTACCCAGTTTCTTCCAGGACACCATTTGCAGTAACAACTCAGTCTCGCATCATAACCCGCAGATTTGGGATCCCAGAAACTCACTTGAATTTAATCGGGGCGGTACATCCTCCCACTTTTCGTAACCCAAACACTCCGTACGTGTCTTGGGACCCTCCTCCTTCCCATCCCCACAACTCTCAGTCTCTATAATAGCGTCCGAAAAATCCTCGGAAGTCTTCACTCCCCATTCTATACCGTCGGCCGACACTACTCTCAATGGTGCTACATCCCCCAACTCCTCATCCTCAACGCAATTCCCCAGGCCAGACGGACCCCCAGAAAGAAGGGGCCGCCCAAAAACAGAGCAAAGAGAAGAAATACTAATGGATGGTGACTCGGGTTTCGGCACGGGCATAAGTGCGCCTCTGCGAAATCTCGTGACCTCCACTTCGGACCCTCGATATCGCGTTCCACAGTATCGAGCAGTGGTCGAGACTCCTTTTTCGGTGGACCCTTGGCTGGGGAGATAGAAAAAGGCGTTCGAAGACATCTCCCACGACCAGCTTTCTCACGATACAGGACTATAGCGGATCCTTCAACCACTGTGCTCTCTTCGTGTTCAATCATGATGAGCCGCCCAACGAGATCAAGCGGGATCATCGGAAGCGTCAGGGTGAAGAGCCCTTCCGCACGGTCGATCTCCTAAATCTACATACTTCGTTTCACCTTCGGAATACCTTATAACTTTCTGGCCTGTTGAATTAGCTAAGCCCCATTTTTGTCTTCCTAGTTCACTTTGTTTTTGTTTTTGGGCCTTTGAGCATTTAACCTTTTCCAACTGGTTTGGTCCAATCAGAGCAGGCCCACTCCGTCCAAGGCAGGCCTCATTGTGGACCCCAAGCTGCTGGCCCTCTTTTCTCAAATTTATCCCGCCTGTAGCTTGTTGAAATTTGATCCTCCTTTCCGGACCCGGCTTTGGCCGGACAATTTGAGGCGGTTTAGCCAAATCCAGCCCGTCGGTTGGGCGCAGTCTGCCCATTGAACCGGCCCACCACCACTGCCAGATTTGTACCACCACTTTGCTCTATCCCGCTTCCCACGATCTCCCCCTGCGTTCATTAGTGCATTGCCTGCTACGATCAGCCTTATCGGAACCGGTCTGTCGGCGCTACAGTGTCGACGCGCGTCTCCTCTCTTGCCTTTCATCATTGCGGCTAAAGGCTATTGAAGCCCACTCTCTTCTCCGCGCGTGCCTTTCCATCATCTTCTTCCTTTGGACTATTCGCAGGACCCGTAGCATACACAGGATAAACATCTGTTACCCATGGCCGAACCTCCCACCAGATCTGAAGCTCGAAAGATCTTAGACCTTCCAAAATATTAACTGTGCTTGGCCGAGGAGACCTGTGTTTTACCAAGATTAGCCCGGCCCAAGCTCCTTCTCAACTGTGGTTTTGTCATTAAAATATCCTCCCTGATCACCTATTCTCTTTAGGACCTCCGTTTTCCACAGGTGGAGTGGAAGTCCTACCACTCTAATCCATTCTTCCTGCGCAGACCCTCTTCTCCTGATACATCCAGAGTATGGATTCCATCGCTCAGTACCCAATATCCTCATACGAAATTTCTTCTTCCTGACTCAAGGACAGCCCGCCTCCAGACGATTCAAACTCCAGAAATAAGAGGCCTTCATTTAAGGGGGCCACCCTCAGACCCTCGCTAAGCCTCCAGGCTTCTCTAAACAAAGTCTCCAACATATTTTCCTCAAAAATATTCTCCTCTTTTGTCTTCCACGTCCCGATCAAACTCCACTGCAGTAACTCTAGCTCCTTTCCGGAACCACAGTCTCCAACATCCATCCATATCGCGTTGTCCACCCTGCATTTTTCTTCACCCCATGCCTTATCAACGAGAAGTCCCCAAACTGGATCTTTAACTTTACTGGGACCATTCCTCTCCTTCTCTTCTTCCTTTGTCGGTACTGCTTTAAAGGTAGTCAAAGGAATCTCCTCTTGTCGTTTGAGGCCCATCCCTCTTAATTTCTCTGCCAACAAGGCCCACCCGTTCACAAATCCCCTTCCTTCTGGAAAAAACAGCCTGTGTTTTTTGCCTTCAACGTCCTTTGCAGAGCAAAGTAGGAACCTCCCATCTTGGTTCTCCTTACGCTCCAACCTGAAGAATCGTCCGTTCTCCCTCCATACTAAGGACCTACCTCCTGGGATAGACACTTTGCGGCACTCATCTACATTCTTCATGAGGTTGAATAACCCCTCTTCACCGAAGCGAATCCACGATACTTTACCTCTACTCCGTTCTGTAATAACATATTTTGTTTTTTTACCTTCACCATCCACAGTAATCTCGAAGGATTTCGCCTCAACGGCGAACCAGTTCGCATTTCTCTCCTCTGATACCTTCATGCCTAAACCCTCAACTTTGCTGTAATTTATTAGTACCACTATTATGATGATAGATTGTCATGTTATAAACGACAACTATATTTTAAATGCTTGAGAACAAATAACACTTTAAAAACCATATGTTATTTTAGGAACATATGTGACTCATCCCCCTTCTATAATTTTGATGTTGAACTTTGTATTTCCTTAAGTTGGAGGTACGATGCCAATATCAAATTAAGTTCACCCCTTGATTCTCCCAAATCAATTTTACACACATTGAATTAGAACTGGTCTTACCTTTATGGAGTTGTCTGCGGAAGAACTCATGAGCACAGGCTCATTGGCAAAGAAATGTAGAGAAATTATTGAATTATCATGAGCCTCTCTTATGACTGATTGGAGCCTTCTTTTCTCTAGATTCCATATGCTTATTACACCAGATGAACCTCCAGATGCTAAAAGAGGTTGTCCATCTGAAAATCCAGAATCGGCAATGGTAAGTATAAAAGTTCATCACTTCAGAAGCAGATAATAAAAAATAAAAAAAGAAAGTTCCCTCAGCAGCATTAGATTGCTAATACATTGAAACATAGAAAGAAGCAAATTTTAAAATCTTCAATTGCAGACTCACAGTAATGAATTTAATGAGATCAATTCCACAACCATACCAAAGAGTTCAAGAACAAGCAGTTTAAGGGACATTACTTAATGAAATTACAAGACCTGGTTCACCAGTCAAACAGTATAGTTAACTAACTAACAATTTGATTCAATTTGTTATGCTTCAAAGTCTGAGTTTTGTCCCAAAATAGTACTTTTCAAATTAAAAAAACTACCAATTTAGTATAGGTATGAAAAAAAATGTTCAAACTAGTGCGTCCTCATCAAAACCATAGTTGGTGACTACGGTTTTAAATTTTTTTAAATTAAAACCATAGTTATTGACTACAGTTCTAAGCTTGAAGTTAAAAACATAGTCACGAACTACGAGTTTAAAGCACTAAGTTGGGCATTTTTTTTCAACCCTATACTAGATTGGTTTTTTTTTTTTTTTAAAGTACTATTTTGGGACAAAACTCTCAAAGTCTTACTTCAACAACAGGATATTACTACAATGAATTCAGATGAACCAAATCCCTCTACTTTCAATATCAAACCTTTTTTACCACTACCATCATGGGAATCTGTTGTGCATCATCGTACCATCTTTAGATAAGTTCCTCTTATCTTGCCCTCAACTTATGCGAACCCCAACTTCAAACAATGCATTCTACTGTTATTATCTCTAACTAGATCTTGCCATTCAATCATCTAAACATTCTCATTTCAACTACACCGCCTTTAATTGAGCTTCTAAACAGAATTGCTTTATATGTCCTCTTTCCTCTGTTAAGGATTAGTTTCCTAATCCATTTAGGAATCTTTTCCTTCTTTTCTTTTCTCTTTAGTCTCCTAATTAGACTCTAATTTTGTTTCCTTTCTTTGCTCTAACACTAGTATAAATATGTATGTTCCCTCATTTTTTTAATCAATGAAAATCAAAGAGTTATTTTTCTCTTCACGTGGTATTAGACCCACTTTTCCAGCAGTCTACTTTCATGCCCTCTTTCTCTGCCAGACAACTTTTCCAGCAGTCTACTTTCAAGCCCTCTTTCTCCATCAAACCTTCTCCGACGGACCTTCTCCGTCGGACCTCTTCTCCCGTAGACCTTCTCCAGTGGACCTTCTCTATCGGACTTTTTCCAGTGAGTCACACTTGTAAGGCCTCTTTGGTCACATCAACTCACACCATGCGATCAAGTCGTGACACATCTTATGTATGTCTCACTCAGATCCACATCGGCTTCGCCATGTAGTCAATTCCGACGACTTTTCCATCCATTTAGGAATCTTTTCCTTCTTTCCTTTTCTCTTTAGTCTCCTAATTAGACTCTAGTTTTGTTTCCTTTCTTTGCTCTAACACTTAGAGTATAAATATGTATGTTCCCTTACTTTTTTAATCGATGAAACTCAAAGAGTTATTTTTCTCTTCACATCCCTATCTTTATAATTCTTCCCACTCCCTTTTATCTCGGCAGGGTTATTGCCCGCCCGCCTTTAATATACAACAATCAAGATTTACGGTCAACGCAAGCACCATATGAGCAACATACATAAGTTGCCTCTAAATTCTTATATACTTAAAGTCCGCACCAAAGGAAGTTTATCTAGAAAAATGACAATGAATGTGAAAAGTCTATACCAATGTAGATAAGGTTGTTTTATCACTGAATAGAGATCCACTAGTGGGTATTGCACATTTATTAGAGGCAATCTTGGCACATGGAGAAGCAAGAAACGAGCAATGTTAGCCACATCTAGTACCAAAGCCAAATTCAGATCAATGGCTCAAGATATCTGTGAGCTAGTCTATACAAGGATGATGTCTTTGATTTGGAAATAAACCTGGAAGGTCCTATGAAGTCATATTGCAACATCTAGCCAACCATAAGCATTTGCCTATAATCCAAAGCATCACGCTAAAACTAAACAAGAGGAAATAGACCACCATTTCCTCAAAGAAACTCTAAAGATCAGATGCATTTTTACTTCTTAAGTTGCTTTAAAGGGTCAACTTGCATATTTTTCTCACAAAAGGGTTGTTGTTATTGAGTTCCACATTTCACTCTGTTCTAGATAAGGTTGGCACATATATATATATATATATATATATATATACACACACACACACACACATACACATACACACACTCAAACCAGCTAAAGTGGTTGAAAATCGTTTCCTAATTCAAAGGATTTTAATTTCCTATTATAGTCTTCCTAATTGCATTTTTTTTTTTTTTTGATAAGTAGTCTTCCCTAATTGTAATATTGTTATAAAAATGCATGATAATATATAAGTTGTAAACGATGAATAGTTGCTAGACTGATTTGATGGTTCCCTAGAATAGTTTCATAGACCTGTATGGGTATCATAGTATAATCTCAATGATATTATATTAATAATTTTTAAATAATTTTTTTTATTGGTAAAAGAGAAGTATATTAGAGAGAATGACGCTAAAGAAGTGAAACAAAGTGCAAACAACAAAAAAAAAAAAACCTTACCCCATTACAAAAAAATCCACAAATAAGGAAAAAGAAACAAAAAGAACTCTCCCCTCATTCAACGCCCACTCAATCAATGAATCGAACCAAGGTCTTTGGACCATCCTCTATAGGCAAATCGGCTATGGACCAAAGGAGATTCACAAAAGAAAACTTAAGATTTTGTATAGATAAAAACCTCATCCCCTAAAGACAACACCATTCCTAACCTTTCAAATTATCAGATGCATAAAGGTATTGTTTTCCAAACTTCATTCTCTATCCCTTTTTACAAAAGAACCACTCCATCCCCAAGGTATTATCCCACAACGAGAGGATTGCAAAGGCACAAAGAGAAGCAAAATCCCAAAGCACTCTTGTTGAAGCCTGATGGAGAAAGAAGATGGTTTGTTATCTAATAGAACTCTAAAGTAATAATAAAAGACTAGAGAGATAATTTCTATTGCAATGGCGAAAGGAAAATGGAGAGCAATTCGAGAGGCCCTCCGCCTCTCCTTACAAGAAGATTCCCAATTCTTACACCCCCTGCTCCACGACACAGTACTAATAGCAGAAAAAAATGCTCACGTGTCTCCCACTATCCTATAGACCCCACGCATACGTCTTGAATGTAAAAATACATTAGGGGCTTATCAATACCGCGAGCTAAAGAGACCTTATCCTCAAGGTGAAAATCTGGAAACTACTCCTTGCCTTCCAAGATGTATCCCTCAACACGCCCACATTGATCGGGGCCGGGATGGATTGCGACCAATAATTGCACTACTGGCTTGCTCTTGCGATATGTGGATCGCGCTTGTGATCATGTTGGAAGCTTCTCTAATTTTCTCAACACATGGTTGCTCTTCTTTTGCCTCCTCAGCGGGGCATCACCTTCCCTCTCCCTCTTTCTTGGCAGAGGCTATGGTTTTCTTCCTGGAGAATTCAAGGGATTTTCTTCTTCTCGAAGACCTGATCCCTTGATAGTGAACTAGGAGAAGCCTTGGAAGTGAGTAGTGGGTCCGACATCGTGGGTGGGTGTGGGTTTAAATGAAGTGGGTTTGGTCCATATCCAGTGAAATTTGAATTTAAATTAAATAGAATGGGTTGGAGTCATGGTATGTGTTGGGTAGGCCTTGTGGCCCATATAGAAGAGGAGTGGAGTTCGCCCACATGCACGCTGCTGAGACCACCCATGGGCTTCCTTGTTCCAGCCATTGTGCCATTTCTCTCCACCACCTTCTGCGTGAATTTCATCACCTTGCTAACCCTTCTGACTTCATCATTCGGTACCTCGCTTTGATTCTGGTTTAAACCATTAATGAAGGTGCTCTCCTAAATGTGTGGGCATATTTTCCAAAGTCGCCAGCATCCCAGTGCGCAAATATTCCTTGACTGAGTCCTCTTGTCTGAGGGAAAGGAATTGCTCACAAAGAGTTTCTTCTTGGGTATGTTGAAAGCGATCCATGAGACGACATTTGAGATCTCCCCATTTTTAGATAGGTCGATGACCCTCCTCCCATTGAAACCAAACCAAAGCTTCCCCATCTAAACTAATTGTGGCCATCGTGATTTTCTCCTCTTCCGATATGCCGTGTGCAACAAAAAACCTTTCTACCCTAAAAATGCACCCCTCTAAGTTCCATCCTTCGAAGGTTGGCATCTCCAATCTTCTAGTTAGCACCTCTACACTCTAGTTCCATCCCCTAATTTTGATTCGCTTTCTACCTCGCTCATCTTCCATTACCAAGGGTTTTGGTCTTGAGAGAGTTCATGCCACCCCTTTAGTTTCGTTCTCACAGAGCCCTCTTAGATTGGAGTAACTACCACTCCCATGTTTGGATCTCTAGGGTTGACGCCCATGTCTCCTTTTTCCTCTAAGGTTATCTCCTTTTCGGAATTGTGCCACGTCTACATCATTTTCTCTATCTTCTCCGGTAGTGACAATTTTTCCAACACTGAATCGACCTTGACTTCAAGAGAACCTAGGCGCTGCAAATCCCCTTTCACCACAACCATCTCTCCATGCACTCCCATGAGCTACTCTTCCATTACTTCGATGCGCCTTCCATTTTCTTTGTCGTGGCCATAGCCATTCCTCGGGATCGAATGCTTTGATACTAATTGATAGAACTCTAAGGCAATAATAAAAGAATAAAGAGATCATTTCTATTGCAATACTGAAACAAAAAATGGAGAGCAATTCGAGAGGCCCTCCCTTCTCTACTTACAAGAAGATTCACAATTCTTACCTAGCCCCTTCGGCTTACTTACGTACTAATAACATAAAAAATGCTCACGTGTCTCCCACCCCATCCTATAGGGTCCCACTGCCCTTGTGTCTCTTGAATGTAAAAATACATTGGGGGCTTATCATTATCTCCTCTTAACCCTTGCCATGAAGCACCTATTTGCAAGCTCGAACCCTCTTCTTTAGAGCCTAATCAGAATCAAGTTTCTTCCCCAGTAGATTCCCAAACAAGAAGGAATTAAATTTGGCTACACAAACATTCAAATGTTTGTCGTAAGAATAGAAAAAGAGGCTCAGGCCTCCCGACATCTTGTACATAGCTTTTATAGAAGAGTCGTCATTCCCCTTGTCTCCTCCCGCTGGGTTTGTCATCGACTCCACGTATTTTTTATTCCAAACGAAAGAAAGGTCTCTCCGCCTCATCAACCTCCCAATCATTAAGGTGTCTAAAGATGATGGGATCCCAATCCCCACACCCCCTATCTTTCTCCAAACATTCCGCACCCATGCCTCATTAGAGGCAATGATGGCAAACAAGAGGAAAACGAAAAGCATAAGGGGGTATCTCCACACCAATTTATCCTTCCAAAATTTTACCCTTCCAAAATTTTACCCTTTGGTCATTCCCTACCAAAAAGGAGGTCTTGTTGGTTTAAGATGCTCCCACCTTCTAATTGCTTTCCACAACCTCACTTCACAAGTGGCCCAACCCCCCTCTTCCTCGCCATACTTGACTCTAATAACTTCATTCCACAAGGCCCCTTTCTCGCCATACTTAATCTAACCTTTCTTGGTAAGTGGAGGATAGACATAAGATACAGGGGCAAACTCGCGAGCAAGCTTTTAATGATTATGACTCTTCCACCCTTGGAAATGCATTGTCTCTACCACATAGCCAACCTTTTCCAAAAGCACTCCTCAACCTCATCCCAAAAAAACAAAAGCATTATAGTGAGCACTCGGAGGCAGTCGAAGATAAGTAGTTGGCAAACTTCCCACCTTGCACCCCATATCCGCAACTAACTCAATCACATTGTCTACTCTACCAATAGGAAATAATTCACTTTTTTCAAAAGTAATCTTCAGCCCAAATAAAATCTCAAACCATATCAAAAGCCAACAAAGATAAGTCACTTGGTCCTCACAAAAAATCAAAGTGTCGTCTACAAACAATAAGTGAGAGACTTCAACTCCCCTGCCCCCTCCGCCTTCCCCCTCCACATGGAAAGCTATCAAAAAGCCCCCTCTAACTGCCGTCCCAATTAAGCAGCTAAAGGCCTCCATTACAATCATGAACGGAAAAGGAGAGAGAGGATCTCCTTGTCTTAGCCCTTTAGAACTCCTTAAAAAAGCCAGTCGGGGTTCCATTGACAAGCACAAAAAACCTAGCAGCGGATATACACCACCTTATCCACTCCATAAACAGCACCAAAGCCCATCTTCTCTAAAAAACCCAAGCGAAAGGAAAGATCAATCCACCTGGTTGTAGGCCTTTTCAAATTAATTATCTGATGACACCCTTGCTACTTTGCCACAAAAAAAAGTAATTGAAAGCACCCAAACAATAAATAAAAGGATGGCTAGGAGAATCAACTAGTACATAGTCAGTATCTGACTGCAGATTTGAAATCATAATTAAAAATTAAACAGCATAAATTATAATTTCTGGACCTTACCAGTGCTAAACGACAAGGAGGTCACGGCACCTCGTGTGGAGTGACTAAATCTAACAATCTCCTCGTCATATCGGATGTTGTGAACATGAATGGTTCCATCAGCGCAGCCAACCGCAATGACATCCAGTGCAGGTGACGAAACACAACAGCATATAGATGATTTCCAGCCTTGGAACTCATACAGCATCTTTTTCGTGCTAATGCTCCAAAGTTGCAAAGAGCCTTCCTCACTCCCAAGAATTACCTGCTCAAGTGCTTCTCAGTTAGCTGATTATGCTATCACCATCTAAAGTCACACCATATTTTCTTCGAACAAAGACTAACAAGTTACCTTATTTAGGTAAGTATCTGAATCGATATACAGCTTGGGCTAAATTTGTCTTCAGGCATAACATGCCCGACCGGAGCAAGATTCTGTTGGATGCCTTTAAATGTCAGATGAACATACCATCAACATCAACACTGAGGATTTGTTCTCCAAATAGTAGCAGCAAATTGACCTTGGCATTATGCCTACTCCAAGTTGCCACCTGTTACTCGAGCAGTTCAAATGTGTTATAAGTTAAAAAATGATGTTGGAACCAACTTCCACCACAACACACATAAAAAGGGGGTAAACAACAATAGTTTTAACTCAATTTTTTTGGATCCATTTGGATCTTGGAAAGTTTGAGGGACAGCACAAGGAGAATAACTAAAAAGAAAAATGGTAATGGAAAACAGTTAAGGTAATAAACAATAGGTTAACTCAATAAATGTTTTGCTCACACTTTTCAAAATTTATCTCTTTTTTTTCTTTTATATTAAGGAAGAATTTGGAATTTTAGAGATTTCTAAAAATATCCGTATATTCAGTTTTCCTATGTACTTTCCTTGTTGAACCAAATGGGATGATTTGAATTCCTTCCTTTATTTTCCCTCTCCATGATATAAACAAACCTTTTTTTTTCTCGGAAATAAAACACTTGTTTTAAAAAATGAAAGGCACCACTAAAACGCACCAAAGTACACAGGAAATATACAAATAGCACAAAAAATAAAAAAAGAACCCTTCATCAATTGAACCCAATCACTCAAAAAAATCAAGTAAAAACAGTCTATCAAAAGTTTTGTCCCAATAATAATACCTTTTTTTTAAAAGACCAATCTAGTACGTTTTTTAAAGAAATGCCCAAACTAGTGCGTCTAGGCCGTTGGATTACATATCATCAAAACTATAGTTGATGACTACGGTTTTGAATTTTTTTAAGTTAAAACCATAGTTGTTGACTACAGTTTCATTTATTTTAAAAAATCTAAAATCATAGTCAACAACTACGGTTTCAACTTTAAAAATTAAAAGCCGTGTGAATTCTTATTTCGATTTCAAGCTTAAAATTAAAACCGTAGTCACCAACTCCGGTTTTAAAGCTATTAAAATAACTTAGGTTTTTTACTTTCCTAGGGCTCTTTACCCGTCATTAACCAATTACAACAACCTAATCTTTTAAGTTATATTTTTGTGGTTAATATTAAAATCGTGGTCAAAAATCAAAATTTAAAGTTAAGCTTTGAATTTTTTTTGCTTAAGCTTAAAACAATTTTTGTTTTAATTTTTTTTTCAGCTTAAATTACAACAACCTAATCTTTTAAGCTATATTTTGTAGTCGATATTAAAATTATGGTCAATCTAGAATTTAAAGTTAAAGGCTTTAAAAAATTTTGTTTGAGCTTAAAACTATTTTAATTTCTTTAAGATTAAATTATGACAAACTAATTTTTAAGCTAAATTTTTGTAGTCAATATTAAAATCGTGTTCAATAATCTAAATTTAAAGTTAAGCTTTAAATTTCTTTTTAAGCTTAAAACTGTTTTAATTTTTTTAAGTTTAAATTACCTTTATTGATCTTTTAAACAATTTAACATTTAATATTGACCACAATTTTTTTTTTTAAGATTAAAACAATTTTTGATTTTATTTTTTTAAGAACTAGAAATTACAGCAGCCTCATCTTTTTAAATTTATGTTTTGTGAGGTGATATTAAAATCGTGGTCGAAAATCTATAAATTTAAAGGTAATCTTTTAAATTTTTTTGTTCAAACTTAAAACTATTTTAATTTTAAAGATTAAATTATGACAACCCTAATTTTTTAAAGCTAAATTTTTGTAGTCGATATTAAAATCGATGTTCAATAATCTAGAATTTAAAGTTAAGCTTCCCAGAATTTCTTTTTAAATTAAAAAATGATGAATTTTCATTTAAGTTTAAATTACAACAACTAATCTTTTAAACAATTTAAACATTTTAATATTGACCACAAATTGTTATTTTTTTTTTAAAGCTTAAAACAATTTTTGATTTAATTTTATTAAGTTTAAATTACAACAACCTAATCTTTTAAGCTATATTTTTGTGGTCAATATTAAAATCATGGTCAAAAATCTAAATTGAAAGTTAAGCTTTAAATTTTTTTGTTTAAACTTAAAACAATTTTTGTTTTAATTTTTTAAGCTTAAATTACAACAACCTAATTGTTTTAAAATCTATATTAGGTTTAAAAGATTAGGTTGTTGTAATTAATTTAAAAAAATAAAACAAAATTTGTTTAATCTTAAACAAAATAATTTAACAACCCAAATTGGTACATCATCAATTACAATATTGACACTTAAAATATAAACTTAAGATAAGTATACTATGGTGGTCGATGCCAGGTAAAAAAGCCTTTAGTTATTTTAATAGCGTTAAAACCATAATTGGTGACCATGGTTTTAATTTTAAGATTGAAAGCTTGAAGTAGTCGACCCAACTGCAGTTTAATTTTAAAAACTAAAAGCGTAGCTGATGACTATGGTTTTAGATTTTTAAATAAATGAAAGCGAAGTAGAGTAGCAACTACAGGTTTTAACTTAAAAATTAAAAGCATGGTCCAACAGCTTCTGATTTTAACAAGGCCCAAACGCACTAGTTTAAGCATTTCTTTCAAAAATGTACTAGATTGGTCTTTTACTGCATAAATGTAGTATAAATAAACTTATACATCACTATGTACTTCTTTATACAAGTAAACAAATTTCTACGAAAAAAACCTATTCAAAAAAGTGAGATGCATGTTTAGGAGGGAGTTGGAATCCATATTTTTTAGATCTTTTAGTGACCGGAAGGAGGAGTGCATGGAGAGATTTCTAGCTAGCTAGGGTGGAATAGTTTGTAGGGATGTGAAAGATACATTGTTTTGGTCAATAACTGAAAGTAGTAAGTTTACCATTAAATTACTTAACATCGTTTTGAAACAAAACTTGGGTGGGTCTTTTCCAATGAGTTGCATTCGGGTACCTCAAGTCCATACTGAAGTTAGTTTTTATGCATCAGGTGTCGTGTGAGACATAGTTCTAAATTTGGATCAAGTTCAAAGACGAGGTTAGTTGTTAGCAAATCAATGTTTCTAGTGCTTTGAACATTAAGACTTCATAGATCATTTGATCTATAAAAAAAAAAAGAATTCATAGATCATTTGCTTCTCCATTGGGAAATGACAAAGATTTTATAGGAGCTGATTTTTGTACTTTTTCGTTGTTTTGGATCCTTTTTTTATTTGATGGGGAAATTCTGCTTGGTTGGCACGATTCTTCTATGGGCAAAATGCACAAGAAGGTTTGGCAAGCAAGTTCATTCTACTTAATTTGAACAGTTTGGAAAGTAAGGAACAGCATTGAAAGTTATTGACAAGGTTTTTTTAATCCAAAAACCAAAAAGGGATTTTATTTGTTTCCTACGGTCAAAGTCTAATGGTTTTATTCTTCATGAGGTTTATATTCTGTTAAGTTGTTTTCAGACGATTGCCAACTGACTTTAGTACTTTTGTTCAAGCCTTTGTGATGAAGAAAGGGTTGTTTTCTTGCATAGATCTTAAGTCACCTTTCTCACACACGCATAGAAGACGCCAAAAGCGTGTGCGCGTGTGTATAAAAGGCGGAATACTAATCCAAGTAGGAGAAGCCCTAGCAAGATGGCATTGTGGTGGACGATTCAAAGTTAGAGTAGGACTCTAATCTCCTAGTTGTAATAGGAATGCATATGTACAGTCTATATATGATGATAAAACACAAGAAAGAGAGGAAAAAAGAAACATTTTAGAAGCACACAAAGCAAAAAAGAAAGATCACCACCTACATATGTATTTGCGGCATATGATGATAATGAGTTGTACAAGTGATTCTTACTCAAAATCGTAAGATCTAAATCAGTTCAAGCAAACTTCTCAGGATTTTGAGAAGCAGGAAACTGCTAGAGAAAATAATGCCAGCATTATGTGTAGCATGTGATTGGGTGTAGTTTTGTATGTTTATACAGAAATAAAATTAAGTTGTTTTCAAAAAAGCATAGTAATAAAACAAAAGCATGGAATCAATTCATCATTAATCACAAGTTCAAGAAAGAAATAGCTTAAGAACAAGTCATCTAACAAGAGGCTTATTACAGACAAGTTTTAAAGCAAATACAAATGGAAATGTTTGCATGTCTCTATATTGGCATAGATACGTGTGGATGTGGTGACAAGAAAACTTGTCATAAAGCAACATCCAAATTTTCAGAGGTGATAGAGAAGCATACATAAACAAAACAAATTAAATAAAATTCCATCATTCACAAACCTGATGTGCACGCTTAAATACTGCAATATCATTCCCATATGCAGCAAATGTGTAGTCACGATAAGAAGCAAGTGCTCGAATCTTTTTTGGCAGTTGAGGACCTTCAATTTTCAAATTAAAGTAAATGTGAGCTATCAAGAGATAAGACAAAAGCAAGAAAAGATAAATCTGTCAAGCCAGTAAGATATTTCCCAATAAATAAATCGTGCATGATCATAAACCAACAGATCGAAAAGCAAGAAAAGACAAATTTGTCAAGCCAGTAAGATATTTTCTAGTAAATAAATGTGCACATCATTATAAATCAACAGCAAACAAGAAAATTCTACTTTTCTTTTTTGATGGGGAAAAGAGTGTATTATTAAAAAGTATACACGATGTATACAAAGCAACAAAAACCCACAACATCAAACACACAAAAAACAACCACAGATTACGGGGAACCTAACCAACCCACAAAGTTCAAAAATAACATAACTCCTCCCAATGTACAGCCTAATCTAATTTTGAATTAGATAAAAAGTAAAAAATTAAAATAAAATCATTCTCCTTTCTCAATAAAAAGGCTTCAAGCAAAGTGAATTGATTGGATTCAATTATGCATTTCAACATAAAGTTTTCATTCTTGATAAATGGAACGTCTACTGGTTTCTTTTAAAGTTCAAGGGATTTGAGACGAGGGATTTCTTTTAAAATACCTATGTGTACCCGTTCTGAAGGACGAACCAACATATTTAAGATGTCGTGCTTATTTATCAAAAAAAAACATATTCAAGATGAATCCATGTTAAAATTAATTGATTGGTTGAGTGCTATGTGTGCATCGTAAGTTGATTTTTTATTTTTTTTGGAGTCCTTCCTGTAATTTCAGTGTACCTCACTAATATTTGGGGTGTGCCCCCCTCTTTCTAATTGGTATTTTTTCACTTCTCATTTGCCTATCAAAAAAAATAGTCAACATCCAAAGATTAGTACATACTAGTCAACTGCAGTGGAGTTGGCGCACAGATGAGAGCGCGAGCGAGCGAGAGCGAGCCACTATCTTTGATTTATAGCCCACTGATTAAATTGTATACAAATATTACAGTTCACTAAAATGGAAACTGAAAATCAACAGTGTGAGTGTGTGTGTGTATAGAGAGAGAGACAGATCGTGGTTAGATGAATTGTGAGAGTGAATAAGTAAAGCCTTACCAACAAGCACCAAATTGAGCTTAGCACACTGCAAAAGAAAAAAAAAGCAAAATTGTAAATCAAGTAAGTTTCTAACTACGAAGAAGAAGAAGGATACAGCCCTAAAAAATGTTACAGAGAAATATCTGTTTGAATATTGCTGCATAAAACATGGATGGGCACATACAAAAAGCAAGATGCATTTTTATCGAGGAATCCTACATAGGCAGCCTCTAGGACATCAGGATATAAGAACAAGAAGAACAACAACAATAACAATAATACCACCCTAAATAAAGTTTGTAAAAAAAATATGCTGAATAATCATAAACATGGATGCATTTTTATCAAAAAACACCCTGTAAAGGCAGCTGCTAGACATTCCAACAAAATGCCAGAACACAAACATTTGCTCACATTCCACATCAGCAAATCCATTCAGAAATACAGGGAAACTCCATAACTTGGAATTTATCCAAAAGCTTTATATCCATCTAATGCGTCAAATTCCCCACCCTTCACCACAAAAAAATAAAAGCAATTGTGTTATCTGAACCTCCACCAATTCCAAAAAAACTGCACAACTCACAAACTTTGATCATCTATAGACCAAAACAAGGGAAATCGACAAACCCAGCATTTGATACTAGAGAAAATCTCAGGGAAAAGGACGAACTTGTGAGGAATTTTTAATTAACATTTTCATTTTTTTTTCCAAAATATCTAATTGGTTTACAGTCGTTCCCTTTGCCATTACTGAGCTCAAACTACCATAAAAACATATTGCTAGAAACGGAGGAATAAAAGGAAAAACAAAATTTAGAATCTCAGTTTCCAAAGTCCATAAATAATCATGAGACAATTAGCTTTCCAAAAACAAAACAAAACTAAATGACTAACAAATATTCATAGTTGTTGCTATTAAAAAAAAGCAAAATTACAAAATAAATATTCATCTATTGGAGGAAAAAAAATTTTGATAGCTTATATTTTCCAATACCCCAAAACCTAAGAAAACAGATAGTACGCCAAATTAAAAACTAAACTTGAAATTTTTTTCAGTTCGGCAGCTTTCTCACTTTCCCGTCAACCAGAAAGGGGTAAACAAATGAAACGTCAAACATAACATCATCAAAACGGTTAAAAAGTATGCATAAAGATAGCGATAATACGTTGTAAATCTGCCAAGCTTTGCCGACGCTGACGGTGACGAAAGTTTCAGTGCCCAATCTCTGAACAGATAACGGAACAGTACTTGTGATGTATCCTATTGCTCTAAAGGGTTCGAAGATTCCCATCTCGTTTTCGTGTTCTAGGGTTCTCCCTCGATATTCACGTAAAGCGGGAAGGTGGGAAACGGTTCAGTTCTTCCTCTTGCACTCAGGGGATTAGGGTTTTGAGGGTTTCAGGGCAAGAAGACGGTCATTGGAACTTTTGAGAAGTGGAGCACAGCATGGAGGTTACCTTGGACGAACTCAAGGTGCTTGAGTCTCTGTTCCCTCTTCTTTAGTCTTCAATCAATCACGAAAATGATGATCAAATCCAGTCTTTGTTGCACGAAAATAAATATCTCTAAGAAATCACAAAATATTTTGCAGGGAAATTGAAGAAGGAAAAATTTTGAATTCCATTTGTATCATTCAATCACGAAACAGGGGTCAAATCTCAACCCAGCTGATAGATGAAACTTAACGGAATAAATTTGATAAGAGGACTTCCTTTTTCTCACTCCATTTCTCCAGAAACATACAGGAGTATGGTTCCAAATTCCCACAAAATATGTCAAAACCACATCTTTATTCCGACTATAAAATTAGCAACCAAAACCCCTAACTCAATCGCCAGAACTATTTCATTTGAAGCCCTAATTTTTCACGATGTTTTCTTTAACATCGCAACAACAAAATAAAAAAAAATTCAGAGCAATCAGAGATTCTTCTTCAAAAGAAGAGAAAATAAAAAAAAATATTCCTGACCTTGTGACTGAGTTCTCTAACCATACACCAACAGTGAATCAAAAAAATTTCATGATGACGCAACTCATGGTAACTGTGGGTTCACTGGGTTGTGCGTGAGGATGAAGAGAAAAGGAGGGAAAGAGGAAGGGGAAGGGGAAGTGCTCCGTGGGATAAACGAAAGGAGGAACCTGGGCAAGGGGGATGAAGCCAGAAAGGAGGAAGGGGAAGATGAAGCGAGAAAGTGGCGACGGGTAGGTTTTTTTTGATAAATTTTTTTGATTATATAATTCAAAAAAAATTATTTGTAATTATAATATTTATTAAAAAAATATAAATTATGTTTAGTCATTATATCAAAAAATATTATTAAATTTAAAAATAATTTAATTTTTACCTCCAATTTACCTTTAATTATTTTATTTTTATTTTATTTTCAAAAATGAACTAATTTAATTTTGTAATATTCTTAATAACAAATTTTATTGAATAATTTATCTCTGATAACAAAAATATCATGTTTATTTGAAGTTATTTAGGGATAAATTTAAAGATAAACTCTTTTTATTTTCAAAAGATAAACTCCATTTTTAAAAAAGTAATATCTAAATAAATATAAAATATTTTTAAAATATCAAATGGTAAAATATTTTATATGTTTCACAAAATATTATTATTGATAAATAATTTCTTTTGATAAGTATAATTTTTTTTATATATAAAATATTAATTTTATAATACACATATTTATCGATTTAACTATTTAAACATAATTAACTATAAGTATGGGTGACAATTTTCTCCGAACCGATGAAGAATCCTTGATCCGAATAAAATAGGGTATAAAATAACATTTTAGATCCAATTAAATATTCAGTAATCGGGTTTGGAGACGAGTCTAAGTATATCCTATTCGTCCCCAACCCGAGTACCGGATTAAATATATAATATATGAATATAATAAATATTTATTTATATTAAAAAGCCCTAAAGTTAA
Source organism: Tetrastigma voinierianum (assembly GCA_016808115.1). Lineage (NCBI taxonomy): Eukaryota > Viridiplantae > Streptophyta > Magnoliopsida > Vitales > Vitaceae > Tetrastigma > Tetrastigma voinierianum. The sequence goes on along the minus strand of JAEQBH010007480.1, from coordinate 136,782 downwards.
AAACTTGATTTTAACCTATCTTTTAAGTTTTTTTACTCAAATAAAGCGTAATTAGCATTCTTTATTATATGGATAAAATTATTTTAATATTTATAAATTTAAAATAATTAATTTCGCGATTCGTTTAAATATTTTAATGAAGTGCTTATTTTTGCATCAGTGATACGCGACCGATACGCCGCGATCGATCACGTGTCGGGGCTGTCGAAGTCGATGTCGATCTGTGACTTTGATATCTGAAGAACTTTGTCTGACTTGTGGTATTATAATAGGCGCGTATTTTTATTTTTTCAATTCTCATTGGCATCATTGTTTTTATCTTATAGTTTATTTAATTATTCTACTTTATTTGTTATGTCATCTCTAGGTCTTCTAATTGATTTGGTTATTTTTATATGTTACACGTTCCATATATTTTACCCACCCTCCACTTCCATTTTTGTTGCCTGTCCATCTTCAACTTCCTAGCGTGGTTGCATTTAAATATGAAAAATAATTTTAAAAATAATGCATTGTTAAAAAAATATGTATGAAAATATTAAATCAAGATAGGTTGCATATGAAGTACATATTGCTGATTATGATGGGCTTTTAGATAGAGAAATTTTATTCTGTGTTTATTTATCTATCTGTACACAATTAAAAATATTCATAAAAATCACAATTTCACCTTAGCACTATTTTTATATTTATTTATTCTTATTATTCATCTATCTGCTTCCATTTTTCACAAATTAATTACTTTTAATGATGTAATTTAAAATTTCATATGACATCATTTATTTATATTTAATTTAAATTAAATAAAAAAATTAATGTAAAAAAATTCTTACGGATTTTGAAAATCAGGACGTGAGGATTTCCGGTTTGAAATCGGATTATTTCGAAACGTTTCGGTTGCATTCCGTGCAACACGGTTGATTTTCGATCATGGGTAAATTTCAGTTTTAATATCGGATACGCCAAACATTCTGGATTACAAATCCGAATTCATTTTTAATTTTGATTTTTTTAATTTTCTAAAATTAGTTTAAGTATATTATAAATTATAAAATTTAAGTATATTATATAAATTATAAAATTTAAGTATATTATATAAATTATTTTGGCTAATTATAAATTTTAAGTATATTATATAAATTATTTTATTAATTATAAATTTAACTATATTATACTCAATTATTTAATATTTATAAGAATTTGTATAGAGGGGTGTAAGGAGAATGCATTTGAGAAATAAGTATTAAAATATTATGCAAAATATAGTACTCTTTAGGGTTTACTTAGTAAATGGGATGTGAAGAGATATTTAAGGGGTGTATATAGAACCTCTCTTTTAGACATTTAGTGTAAAAAGGAAAAAATATTCATTAAATATAAAATATTTATAAATATTTCTAAATTTAGTGTAGTTTTCATCACGTGGATCTAAAAGTGTCTCTTGAAAAGACACTTTCTACATTGAAAATAGGTTTTTTCTCATTTAAAAATTTTTGAATTTAAAGCGAAATGTCTGCTTGAAAATCTGCATTTAGTTATATTGAAAGTGTGCTTTTAGATAAGCATTTTAAAAAATTTGGAAAGCCCAAAAGTTTATCTTGAAGAGACATTTAATAATTTGTTAAAATATTATACTGAAAGTATATTTTGAATAAATACCTTCATGATTTTAAAATTTTTTATTTTATATTGAAAGTGTATTTTTTGAAAAAATAACTAAAAACTAACTTAAAAATGTCTGCTTAAAAAAGCAACATAAATTATTGAAATATTATCTTAAAAGTGTATTTTAAAGCGTATAAAAATTAAAAAACTAATATCTCGCGAGATAAACTTTTAAATACTTTTATTAAGCTTTTTTGATTTTGAAACCTTGCATTTAAAGCTTTATCCACGTGTCGAGCTTATGTAGAAAAAAAACCTATATATTTTAATTAGTTTTTTCAAACCCACATTTTCAATAATTTTTTATTATTTTGGAAAACATCCTGATTATGATGGCCCCATCAGCTGTTAACTGTTGTAAAATCTGTCACTTTATTTTCTCCATTGTGATAGATATACAGTGTATTGGTGGTTTAGTTCCTCTCCTGGGTTACTTGAAGAACTCTCATGCTAGCCTTCGAGCAAACGTTTTCTCATTCTTTCTTGTTTTTTTACCTCGTCTAATCAAAACATTCAAAATATATGAAATATTCGATCAATTCACATTGTTCTTATATATAGTAATTAAAAAATAAATGAAATATTGAATCTTTTGAATCCCTGAATATAATAAGGGACACGTATACATGAAACATCTAAAAAATAGTCAACGTTTGCTCATTATGTCTTGTTTTTGTGTCTTCTAGTTGAAAGATAAAAAAATATATGAAAAAAGCTTTTAAGGTGAGTTATACCTAAGGATAAAAATATCGGTTTTGATGCATATATCTGTACTTGAATTTTACAGATATATCAGAGATATATCCATGAATATATATTTTTAAATATCGATAAATCCAAAATTATTCAAAATTCACATATTTATATTTATTTTAGATTAACATTAGTTTATCCTAGTAATTGATTTATTTTAAAATTATTTTTAATCTTTAGACTTTCTTATTGAAAATTATACATATATATATATATATATATATATATATAGATATGCTTTATCTTGTATTTATAAATTATTAATTTTAACTATCTCTATTTTTAATCAACATATGTTTCAGTATTTTCAAAAAATTAACAATATTAATGTGAAAAATATAAAAAATAAGTGATAGTAATTTTTTTAATAAATGCATTAATGGAAGAAATGAAATATTATTGAAATTATAATATAATTAAGTTAAGTTTATGGAATAATCTTAAAATAATTTTTAAATGTAATAAATTTGAGTTATATATAAACATATAAAAGACTTTTTAAAAAATATTTCAATGAAATAATTAGAATTATTATAAAAACAACTTTTATACTATATTAATTGAATGACAAATTGGCTTGATGGAAAGGGTGTTGGCACTTGCTTGGGTTCGAATCCCATCAGAAACGAATTTTTTGTAGTTTGACAAACAACACTCAGCTTTGACCGAAATATCATCGAAAAATCGGTAAAATTCCGAAATATCGACGATATTTATAAAAAATCGTCGAAATATCTGTTAATCGATAATCAGTAAAACTTTTCGTATCGGGCCAGTCTGATATCCGATATTTCGTTGAGATGGGTTAGGTAGGACCCTTCAAAGCAGAGCACAAGACAAAACAACAAAAATGAAAAATGCAAACACAACCAGAAAAATAGGTGATAAATCAGATCTCCTTGAGGATGCATAAAGATATCATGGAAACCAAATCAAAGCAAAGGGAAGACATTATAATCAGAGACCTCCAAATAGAGGCGTTGCAAAGCAATCTTAATTCAAATAACCAAACAGGGTCGTTACACCTTTGTTTTGGCCAACAATAAAGAATTTATAATCTTGTCCTCTCCCAGAATACCTTGTGTGAACACCATCAATAGAATTTGTACGAAACTATTAAAGATGTTTAGGCTGGATATTTTCAAAAAACAGATAAATGGGTATGAACAACACCAAAATCAACCAGTTTCCTGCTCAAATTCATCACCTTCTGATTCCTTCTGCATTGTCAGGATCATCGTCATCTGCATCGTTGTCAAAGTCTTCTTTATCATTATCAGCAGGTTTCCCAATCACAACCAGGTTTATATTTATCTTCTAATTTCATTACACTGCAAAAAAAAAAAAAAAAAAGGCGAGATTCACATAAATGTCAACAACAAACCAGCTGGAAACAGGGAGAGAGCACTGATAATTGGTGGTGATCAATCATTTTAGCTCCCTTCTTAGAGCAACTCCAATGGGAGTTGTCAAAAATGAAGTGTCGAATCTTAGTTTCTGTGCGAGCAGTGTTTGCGGCGCGAGCGATTGTTTTGTTTCCGATGGTAGGTGCGAAATGGGGTGTCGTTTAATAATTAAATGTTCTTATTAAAATATAATTGAACTTCTACGAATATGGGATGAAATATAGTAGTTGAGGAGGGCAGTAGTCAGCGTATTGTTTCTGGCCTCTCGGTCTCTCCCGAAGTTCTTGAATATCTTGGCTACGAAAACCGCGGATGGCGTTTCTATGGCGCCTACGATCTTGGCATGGTTTGGAGCTTCAATTTTTTTGTAGTTGAGGTGTCGTTTGGCGGTTATGAGGATAGCGCGCGATATGGCTAATTGGAGTTCTTAAGTAGGGTTGTATCTCAGGGGGTTGAGCTCAACCCATCCCAAACAAACCTGAAACAATGCGTATTTGGGTTGAGAACCTAAAATTTCTTTGGCTTGGGTTGAGGCTTCACACACAGGCTCAACCCAAAATCCAGCCTCACGCCTACGAACATGCATATCTATACGAACATTCTTTTACATAAAGCTTAAGCCGATATTACCATATTTCTAAATTACGTACATTAATATTTTTATCAAATACAGTAATTAATTTAAAATTTTATAATTGTACATAATATTTGATGTATTTACTAATTGTAGGCTTATCATTATAATTGTCATTGCATCCAACTGATGAATTCAAAAACATATGATAGATAAAGTATCATAAGAGTGAAAAGTGGATCAAAATTTGTAGAAGTGATAAAATTATAGTAAATCTTGATTCCTACTCGTATCCTTTATTTTGTACATTAAATTTTGATCACATCATTTTCACATGTGTTTTGAGTTGTAAGACTTTTTTTTTCTAGTTATGCACAATTAATTGACTATGGAATCGATGTTATGAATAACAAAATCTATCATTTTTTTTTCTGTACATGAATAAATCATTCATTCAATCCATGCAACGAAGAACAAAAAACCCAAATCAAGCTTCACTCAAAAAAATTTCCAACCTAATGAGAGTTTGGGTTGGCTTCCAACCTACCCAAATAGGAGCCCTTGATGTAATGGTCACGATAATTCTATTATCGATTTATGTTGGAATAATTTATTATAAGGTGGGCCCATCACTTTAATTGTCATTTAATTTTATAAAGTAGACAAAGGTCGTAGTTGTGAGATAGCAAAGAGAGGCGAGAATGGGCGTTCAAATCGCCATGGAAGTCTGATGAATCGAGGGCGTTAGTCGCAAGTAAAGTGATGAATCGGGTTGACCGCCATAAAGATACGATGAATCGAGGCATTGTGAATCAGGACGTTACTTGTTATTAAGTATAAGAGCAATGGCGTTGATTCACTGCTTAGTAATGGGAGGCGTATCGAGAGTCGTTATAAGGTTATAAAGGCTAGGTCCACGCCGCTGTCGACAAACTTACAGATTACATTTGTCTTTTGTGTCGGAAATAGTGAGGAAGAGCGTTCACCATTAATTTTCTTCTTGGGAGCAGATAGAGATCTACTGCGAATGCAGTCAGTAGTATATGCTATCTAAAATAAATTAAAGCGTATTATGTCTGTTGTATTTGAGATCTTGAAACTTTTGATTTAAAGTTATCCGCCTATTTGATTATTTAAATCTTACAATTTATTCTTCCGAAGTGTTGTTACAATCCCAAAAAATACTCAATCACATAAATGTAACACAAGACTCGAATCCTCAATGGAATCAATCACTCCCAATATAGCCCAAATGCGATAAGCAAAGCAAGTTCACCTTAATCAACAAGTATCTTGCTAGTACCATATGAATTCATAGCCGGGATCAGCATCAAATCTCCTCCGGATCTTAACCCTCTATGTGAATGTCATATAAGCCTGATACAATCTATTCAAGTTACCAAATCTACTCATGAAACCAACTGAATGAATCATTTTTAATGAATTTATAGCCAATCAAAACAACAAAAGAAACCAAACAGATCTAGCTTATGTTGACAGTTCGAATAATCCACTGGTTGATCTTTTCGTGCAGTTGAGGCTAAAATTGTGACCGAAATTGACACTAAATCGAAATCCGTCATTTTGAAAATTTAAATTGCACAACCCATACTCAGATTGATCAGATAACCAAGAGACTAACTTTCATTACGGAGTAAAATTAACCACAACCCTAGCAGCACAAGCAAACAACAATATTATATATCTGAGAAAAATTGGGGTTGTATATAGCACCAACCCAGTAAACGGAGTGTAAATGATGGAACGAAAAGGGGCTACTGGGAAAAGAGAAAAAAAATGAAAAATGAGAAAAAGGGGTTTAGGGGTTTGACCTTGTCATCGAAATCGGACTCTTCCATGGCGAGAAGAAGCTCGTCGCTGTGGGGATGGGGCCACTGGGAGGGCAAGAGGAGGGAAGTGGGAATGGTATTTGTCGACCATGGATATTGAGTCATAAAGGCTGGATACTGCAACATTCTCTCTTTCTCCCTCCACTCTGCAATCTTCAACACAAATATTGGTTATCGTGCTTCAGTCCAATCCCTTTTCGGTTGTTATTTGGATTTGGATTTGGATTTGTTCTCAATACCAGTTGAAATTTTTTTTTTTTTTTTAAATCGGCTCAATTATTGAATGGAAAAAGTTAACGGTCCACAGTTTACGAGTTAAACCGATGGTAAAATTATGATTGAATCAAATTAAACCAGGATTACATAGGTTATCAGTCGATGGTCCAATCAGCCTGGACAAACTGGTCCAGTCCAATTCGGTTTTTAAAACATATAAAAAACTATCGACACAACTAACTTGTTTTTAGTTTTTTGGTTATACGATTGAAAGAACTTTTGAAAATTGAATTTCAAAATTTTCCTTATTTTGATAATAAAATAATACACTTGTTGTTTCCATTAAATTTTAACCTTTTTTTTTATTTATCAAAATACTCTTTTATTTTCTTGTAAAAATAAATATGTAAATAAACAAAATAGTAAAGGATATTTTTATCTAAATAGGTTATTTCTCAGAAAAAAAATCTTAAGAGAGTTAGGGTTTGTTTGATTGAGTTTTAAATTTTGTTTTAATTACCAAAGCAGGAAAGCAGAAAAATAGAAAGCAGCGTTTAGTTCTGATTTCTTGTTATGAATGATCTGAAAGCGAAAAAAGCCTTCAAATTCGAATAACGATGGCTTTATAGATAACACCAAAATGGTGTTATCAATGTTTCTAAAATCTGTTTTTTAATATCCGTTTTAAGCAATCAACGTGTCCTTAGATTCACAATTTTTTTTATTACTTGAGGTTTTTTAAACAAATATTTCTTAATTTTCCCCTTCACTTTTTAAAATAATCTTTTATTTATTCAGTTATTTCTATACGTACATACATACATAAATACATAGTAATAACTGAATAAATTGGCTGCTATTGATAATGATATTTTTTAGTTGGATTTGCATCCTTGGATGACTATGATTGTGTGAAATTTGAAGGGGGTGATTTTAGACCATTACCTTATTGTGAACAAATGATTTCCAAACTTTGATCCTTTTATGGATTTTGATTGGGTTTAAAAAGTAGGCGTGCGGGCAGCCGAGAATCGAGACGGTAAGAAAGTAATAAATAGGCGCAGTAAACGGTTATTTGCACGAAAATGTGGGCCAGCGAGCAGGTTAAATCCTTTCACAAAGTAGATACTTGGCAGCATCTATAGAATTGAATCTGAATCTCATTGATAAAGAGTAGAATAATTCCGATAAGCTAACTACAATTATCGCTAATGTCGGCAGTGATAAGAAAAAGAAATTCTTCATCCCAATAAGGAAATTAAGTATCGTGATGCAATTAGGAAGAGTCGTGCATTTATAAATCAGGGTCATTTGTCGAATTGAAAGATGCGTCTGAAAAAAAAAACATTTCTAAGCAATTGATATTTTATTCCTTTAGAAAGAGCGAAACAAATGTGTGAGAGAATGACGAGCGATACCGTCGATTTTTCGTTTAACTGTTACCAGCGAGGGCCAGGGCATAAGTCGTGGATTAGCTGGAGTATTTGACATCTCAGGCTGATTCAGATTGAAAAACGTCGTGCCCAGTTTCATGGAGAGTTTTGGTGTGGGTGAGATTTCCATGTCCTTCGATAGATTGAATATTATTATGATAGACTTCCCTAGTGTGAAGGTAGAGCAAAGATTGGCAGACTATATATATAGATGTGTGTTGATCAAACTACTGATAAGGTCTTTAGGAGAGGTATATATGCAGCTATAGCATAATATCGAAGTGGATATCACTAATTAACCACTTCTGGCAAAGTTTAAACTTAGGAGAAGGATCAAATTTCAATTATGGGGGGATATGGTCACCCAAAAGAAATTTATCCTAGAAGCTATGCATGCTCTGCTAATGTTAATCAAGAGGGAAGTGAAGGAGGAGCAATGAAACACAAGGAAAGTGATGAAAGTCAATCTTGCTAAAGTCTTGAAAAACTTTGGACCATGAATGTAGGGCATGTCAGGTGAGGCTCACCCAGGAACAACGCTGGCGTCGGTTCGATTATAAGCTACGCTCAGGCTACGTTTATTAAGTTGCTCTGAGCCGACCCGAATACTATTTGAAACTTCGAAAGTTGAACAAAGCGAGATCCCAGCGGCTATAATTTCCGGTACCGTCGGTTCATTACAGCAAGTTAAGTGAATAGGCTCGTGACGAGCTCGATTAACGAATTTCGTAGACAATCTCGTGAACATAGAAGACTTGATGCACAATAAATTTTTCTTATAAATGAGCATGATTAATATTTTACTCTTTGAACTTCGATGAGGATTAATTGAGCTTTTAATTAATGCTTATCTTTTAATTTAGTTATATGTTGGCTATTTTAGATGAACGCATTTTCTTTAAATAGGGTTATAACTTAAGTAGGAGTTACTTTCATGGCTGTAGCGTTACGACTCATTAAATTTCATTCTGACTGGATTATTAAAGTTAAACAGTCGGTACGAACGCCCGTTGAAGTCTTTGCAGTTAAACAAAAATTAGCGAGCAATATATTCATTTCGTCAATTCATTAAGCATTCGTTAATAAAACGATGCCTCGCTAAAACCCGAGGTACATTGAGCCTACACAATGTTCAATCAACTCGGTTCTTTCGAATGCTAGTGACTAAAAAATCTAGTAGGGGGGATAGGAGATGTGATGAGCTAGCGTGATAGTAGGTAGAATTACCATAAGGAGAATAGAAAAGAAAACCAACCTTTTCCATCCCTGTAGATATAATAATAGATCGGGACCTTTAATTTGCTGTTTTGGAAGAGGTTAATGACCAAGAAAGAGGTTGAGGTGATTCATGATTAGGAATGGGGGCTGAATGAAGAAATGAAGAATAATGCCTACATGGGCTGCTCGCTAAGACTAGGAGGACGAAGTAAAAGGCCTAATGTGCAAATCAATGTGAAGAAGGTGTCCTATACTTAGACAAACAACTTAGATGAATAAGTCCAAGTTACATAATACCTTTTCCCATCCCTAACGGGCCAGGTTCAAGAATCTCAAACCCGAGTTTGGGCGGGGTCAAGCAATACCGTCCCCGTCTCATTAATTTAAACCCCTTTAAAGGTTGCCTTTGATGAATCCAAAGGCCTGAAACGCTAGTGTTGTCCGAGCTATCAAGCTTGGGTGAAGACATGACACATTCCCATAAGGAAGTAAGAAAAAAATTCTATGTACAAACAGGGCGAACAACCTTATCTGCAAGGAAAGGGAAGAAACGATAAGATTCTAAGAAGCAATACACGGGGTAGTGAAAAAACTTATTCAAGAGTAAATGGGGATTCAATCAGGGATCAAAAAACAAATAAAACTATGAGGTGTGAGGGAACTTGAAGACCGAATACTAGAAGATAAAGCAAAACCATCCATAAGAATGAAATTAGTTGTTTCCATTTTATCTTCATACTTGCCTAAGATAAGCTATAAACTAGAAAAACACAATGAAAAAAAAAGAATGTATTTATTCAAAATTGGTAGAAGTACAAAATATACAAAGATTATGAGATGAGATGAACGACAAAGCCCCAAAGTAGAAAGAACTTTTTTCCTATCGATATGGAGATAGAAGAGGGATCCCAGTAGAAAGAACTACAGGAAAATATCTGGTCAATAGGGCCGTAGGAAAAAGCCAACGACCAAGAAAAAGCAAATATAGAGGAAGAAAAACCCACGCCCATATGAGTAAAACAGTTTGCAAAAACTGTAACAAACAGGTCCCAAATACCAATCAAACTTCCAACTTCAAATAGGTGTGGAACGGGTTTTGATTCATATTCTCAAATTTTGATTTCGACAGACATCAAAAGTGAAGTTATAACATAAGATTCTTCTTTAATGGTTGCATTATGAAGGATTAGAGTAGTTCCTCGAACTCAAAATACGTCGAAAGCGAACGTTTGGGAAGAAATAATCAAAGCCTTTGTGTGAGGATAAAATATCGATTTACTATGGATATATCCGGATGATATATGGTATTTATAAATTATTGAAATTTAAATATATATTGATTTACATATGAAATTAGTTTAAAGATATATGAAACTAAAAGGCGGCTTATTTTCTTTTTATAAGTATTGGTTCAATTTTTTATAGTAATTAATGATAGCAATTATTAAGGATGATAATTATTAAGGAGAAGGCAATATAGTAAATGATATTAATTATTAAGAAAAAACTTTCGTTTTTATACACATCTCTTAAGTCTATTTATTTATTTGTTACATATGAAACTCACCTTAAATATTGTTTTTTTTTTTTGAAAAATTTCTCAAAAAATCAGTAATGGGACTGATATATCAGTGATATATCACCGATATATCAGTCAAAATGATTTTCTTTTGTTTTTGCATTTTTCTGCATACCTGCAACTTTTACTGATTATGATTTTGATATGTTGGGCCATAATGATATATCGGCGATATATCACCGATATTGACCGATATTTTCCGATTTTTCCCTCGATCGACTATCGTTTGCTGATATCGTGTCGAGAAGGCTCGACACCCGAAATATCGACGATATATCGTGACATTTTCGTCCATGGAAATAGGATATCAGGGCTTTTTTTCCCTATGATGACCAAAATAGAACATGAGAAGTTTCAATTGCTACAAAGGGAGGATAAATTAGGGTTAGGTTTGTAGAAAGGTTATTTATGTTATTTTGTAAATTTATTAAAGGTAATTTAGTAATTATAGTATCGAGCGGGGCAGGGCAGGGCGGGTATAACATATACCAAACCTCGCGATCACACCCAGTTTATAAGCACCCTAAACACATCTCATTAGGGGGTAGAGGTAAAGGCCAGGCCAATAAAATCTCATTGCCGTCTGATTAAGAATGGTAAAAAAATTAATCCTTTTCGTTCCAGAAAAAAATAAAAAATAAAATGAGACTAGGGTTTTTAAAGCCAAACTTTTTTTAATTTTTATTTGTTAAATATAAAATATTTTTAACTATTTAATGACAAATTAAAAAAACTTTAAAATAAATATTATTTTAAAATATATGGATACTATTATTTTAAATTTGTTAATAATTCATATTTTTATTATTATCAAATATTCGAATGAAAAAAAATAATCTTTTCATTTTTTAATTCCTTAGTTTATCTACTACATATCAGAAATAAATTACAAGTTCTTTTCGTTTCACAAAATAAATAAATAAATAAATAAATAAAGGGGTGTTTGATTCTGTTTTGAAAATATGGTGAACAGACTATCTGAATTTAAATGTTGTTCTCTAATTTAGAGCTTTTCGTGCTTTTCAAAAAAAAGAAACAAATTAAGTTTATATATTTTCTTTGTTCCTTTTATGTTTTCAAAACAAAAAACAGTTTAAAAACAAAAAACAATAACGTGCCAAAACATCCATCTCCAAATATCATCAAACAAATTAATCATAATATTCAAGTAACACCTAATTCAAAGTTATTATTAATTAGGTCTATTTGTATAACCGATCTAATTAAAAAAAATATTTGGTTAAAATAAATCAAATACTTATAAATTTGTGAATATAAACATACCCCCGTTTTTGCTTAAAAAATAATCTAATTTAAACAAAAATGTTCTTCTCTATGTCATGTATTCACATTGTTTTTTTTTAAATAAAGAGTTAGTTTTATATGAAACTATGATATTTTTGTCAAAAAAAAATAAAAAATGATGGAGGTTTAAATTTCAAATTTTGGATTTTGAAAAGTTAATTTAATCAAATCACCCAAATTAAAAAGTTAAAACTAGGAAAAATTTGCCCCATCAAAAAATTACAAAAATTATTTGTATTTGAAACTATTACCCAATCTAGTGCTTTTGGGCGACAGCATCGGTCTTCAACAACGACTTCATCTTTTTTTACAGCAATTACTATTGTCCTGAACAATAACATTATATATTAAAGGTTTTTCCTAACATTATCACATTTATTAATTTAATCCACCCACTCCCATATAGAAAAAATATTTCTAAAATATATTATTCATATTATCCATTTAAAATGAACTCCAATCATTTCTAAAAAAAATAATTTTTTTTAAACAATTCATTTTCTATCAAATTTTCTCTTTTTTTTTCTTTACATCTATTTGCTTTATATATTATAACAATATTTATAACAAATCTCTTATATTTTAAAACCTAACATATTTTCTCTCAATTTTTATCTATTTAGCCATTTTCTTTAAGTAATTAGTTGTGATTTTTTTATCATTATTTAAGCTTGAAGTCACCTATCCACATCGCAATTTATGAAACAAATATTCTAAAATATATATATATTTTGTATGGATTTCCTAAAATATATTATTTATAATTTTAGACAATTCATTTTCTATCAAATTTTATCTTTTTTTTACATCTATTCACTTTATATATATTATAATAATATTTCTAACAAATCTCTTATATTTTTATTAAAACCCTAACATATTTTTCTCTCAATTTTTTTTATCTATTAGCCCCTTCTCTTTAAGCATTTAGTTATGGTTTTTTTTATCATTCTTTAAGCTTTAAATCACCCATCCACAACCCCCTCCACCAATTTATGAAACAAATATTCCTAAAATATATTCTTCATATTATCCATTTAGAACTCCAATCATTTCTAACAAATTATATTTACATTTATTCACTTTATATATATTATAATAATATTTCTAACCGTCTCTTATATTTTTTATTAAAACCTAACATCTTTTTCTCTCAATTTTTATCTATTTAGCCATTTTCTATATACTTAGTTGTGATTTTTTTGTCATTACTAAACTTAAATCTACCTATCACACCACATCCACCAATTTATGAAACAAATATTCCTAAAATATATTATTCATATTATATTTTTCTTCATTTTGACATTCTTGTTGTTTAAAATTTGTGACTTATTACGATTTTTTTTTAAAGTTTTTGAATATAAATGCTTCAAAATATTTAGGTTTTTTATTAAAAAAATTTTATATTTAGCAATAAGAAAAAAAGCTACATCATTGCTTAATAAAGAAAGATTAGCGGCGTTAGTCGGTAGGGATGACAGAAGTTTGGGACGAGGACGGTTCAGTAGAGACCCAGAACTCGTTTATTTTAAATTAACTAGCACTTGTCCCGTTCTGAATTTAAAAATTAAATAGGACGGGACGAGTTGATAAGGATAGAAAAATTCCAAAATTCATCCCATTTATATTTGATTTTGTTTTTATTATTTATTTATTTATTTATATTTTCTTTTTATTTTATTATATTAAAATTAATATATTTCATAAAAAAATAAAATTATTATGAATTTTATAAATTGTTATTAAAAAACATTCTAATAATAATAATAATTATTTATATTAAATATAAAATTATATATATATATATATATATATATATATATATATATACTCTCATCCCGGACGAGAACAGAAACAGAAATACTTCAATCTTTCGAATCAGTCTGAATTTGAGAAAATAGCTAAATTTATAAAAATAGATTATAATTAAGCGGCTTCGTACAAATTCGAATTTGAGCGGGCGAGGCACGAAATAATCATGCATTCATCTTTCTTCTTGTAGTATTAAAAATAAATAATTTAATCTTATCTTATTAATTCTTATTTAATATCAAGCTAAAAAAAAATTATACTCCATGTTTAACTAAAAAAACAAACACTACCTCGTAATCCCCCACCTTTCCATTGTCACGTGTCCTCTGTTTCCATCCGAACCTCTCAGTTCTCTTCTCGAAGTTCTGCCATTAGAACATAAAACCAGTTCAAGTCGAAGACTAGGATTTTGAGGAGCGAGCCCGGTTTGGTATGAGGGTTCATGACATGGGTGATGAGCTCATTCTCTCTGTCATTCACCATGATGATGACTCTGGATTCTTCAATTCCGGCAATGAATTAGTGGGTCGTGTTCGTGTTCTTGTTCCTGTTTCGGCGGTTCTGGCTAAGTGAATCGTTCGCGCACGCCATGGTTTTTCTCTTGAAGGGCCCAGAAGTGGGAAATTTATCAGCGAGGAATACGGTTAGTTTCTCTCCTTTTTTGTTTTTTTGGTATGTTTGCTTACACCGTTTCCAATTTTGAGTGGAACTACTGTATTTCTTGTTGAATAGGGGCAATGCACTTTATCATGTTATTAGGGTTTATAGGACTATGAAAAATAGGAGCCAACTGCATTCCTAATGACAAGAACAAGAAATTACAGTGAGCATTTTGACCTTGTCGGTTGAATTTTGAAACGTGTGTATGTATAATGTTTATATGGCTCTGGATTGAAATGCTGGATTTTTGGATTCTGTATAGTTGAATGAAATTTGTGTTGTGTAAGAAGTTATGAATCATGGGATTTACCTTTCTTCCTATGGAAATTCAGTTGGATTAATCAGGTTTTGGGTAGGGTTCTGAACAACCCCATTTGGTTACAAAGTGAATTTTCGTTTCTTTATAGCATTAAATAGTGTGAATCGAGGTTGATGATTCGGAAACGCACTGTGGTTCCCTTTGTTGATTGCTGCCTTCCCTCACATGAGGTTGTTTTAGTTCTTTTTCGAGAAAAGAAGTGGGCAACGGGGTCTTGATTTAAGCTCTTTTAGCTTGGGTTTTCTTTGTATTTGTCTTTTTAGGATCATCATTCTTGCTTATTAGGGATTAAGAACTTCTCCTCTTTAATTTCAAGAATAATAGAGGAGTCTTAGAACTTAATAAGCTTGATGTGGAGAATGATAAGTGAAAATGTCATTACAATTATGTATGAAACAGTAGTCACCATGATTGCCAACCTTTGATTTGGTTTCTGATTGAAAGCTGTCTCACAGTGTTAGAGGCAATGCATACTCATTGATTTGTGCTTAAGATAGTTCTATTCCATATCCATGAAATCTTGAGCTACCACAAGCAGGGAAAATTCTTCTTACTATTTCTCTGTACAGAAGCGCTCAAGACACTAATACTGATCATCCCCTATATGTACATTCAAGTGTCAAAATTAGGGACTTAAAAGAACGGGAAGAACCTGTTGAATCGCAAGACGTTGTCAGCTCCACTACTTCAACTCGGAAGGTTCCAGAAGGGAAACAGTTAATGAAGGCTATTATTGCAAGCCATTTAGAGAGAAGCTTCTTGGTAAGAATGAGGAACCCTCAAAAATGGATGATTCCTCAGAGACATCCAGTATACCATCTGATTATGAGGATTGCATCGAGGAACAACCATCCCCAAGTTGTAGCTTTCAGGAAACTATTGAGACACTGCAGTCTTGGAACGGTGAACAAGAAATGCCTGAGAATCTGCAGCGAAGCATTCTGATCAAACATATTGTCATCTAGAAGATCTTAATATGCTTCTTTACATCAATTCACAGTTCAGGCAAGATCTGGCAGAACTTCAGGAACAAAAGAAGGTGAAAGAGGGACCTTGGACTTGGAAATCAGGGGACTGTCATGTTTAACATGCATTGTTAGCTATACACAAGCTGCAACGAAATTAGTCAAGGCTGTTGACGCCACAGAGGAGAACATATATTAAAGCAATGGTAGAGAATTTGTCGTCTTTGTGAGTGTCAGTACTCCAGATGTTCCATATGGAAATTCATTTAAGATTGAGTTGCTTTACAAAATAATGTCAAGACTCGAGCTTTCATCCGGGGAAGAATCCTCTTGTCTTACAGTGTCCAGGGGTATGGGCTTTTCCCATGACATAATAATGAAAGGCATGATTGAAGGACGTGCTCGCCAGGGGTTGAAGGAGAGTTTTGACCAATTTGCAAATCTTCTTGCTCAGAAATTTAAGACGCTGGATCCCATTGATTCATTAGACAAAGATCAGATGGCAGCAACTTTGGAAACAGAGCAACAGTCAGATTAGATTATTTGGCAATTAAATCTTAACTACGGGATTTCACTGTAGTTTCCACCTTTTTTTATGGTCATTTATATCCTGGCGCATATGCTACTCTCTGTTCATGGTGAACCACAAGGTTTGGAATTCAGTGGTCTTGATTTGCCTGACAGCGTCAGAGAGCTTATAACTCGTGGAATTCTAGTCATTCAATTGGAGCGTGTTTATGCCATGATATTACATTTTGTACAAGCTAGATTCCAAAGAGGTAACGTGCTAAACAACTTCAAATTCATATTTTCAAATTCTTTGTATCTGATTCAGCTTCATACTCTGGGTCATTTGGGGGGGATCCGACCAGTTAACCTCGCTGAACCCGGGGGGACCTCGGCGCTCGATGGATATGACTTTTCGTAAAAGCGATGAATAAAATCGTGGAGATGACACACTTTACAATCCTTAACATATCTTTAGTAAATAATGCGGAAGCGAAATGATAAATTTTTTTTTTTTCTTTCTTTTTCAAACACTTGGATTTCGAGAAAAATTGGTAGGAGTTTATCTTGTTTTTCGGACTTTCAGAATTCTGGCCTCAGCTTGTTTAAAACGCTTGTCTTCAATCGCCGACTTACCGACTTAGTTTTGGGATATCTCGTCCACAGCCCGATCAAACCTGATATATACACATAACATTTGTCGTTTCAAATCGTAAAAACATTAAAACTTCTTTAATTCCATGCATTTATTTTTCAAAATATTAGGCAAATGGACTTAAAAGCGCAGATGCATCTCGTACCTAGTCCCACTTTGAGGATCAAAGCCCACGTAGTTCTTTTCAACTTTATACATATACATATATCATATGAAAATATTGACAATATCTGATATGCGAATTTATTATCTGATGAAGTCGCGATTAAATAAAATCTCATCAAGGTCTTGACTCAACTGCAGGAGGGTCCTTTATTGGCCTTTTGTCTACGGGGTCACGAAAAATGTTTTTAAAACATCACGGAAAAGAATGAGCTAAAGGAGGCCGTTGAGTGTACATTTTCATTAAAAATAACATTTCGGTATATATCAAAGTAATGATTAGTGCAAAAGTCTGATTTTGATATTTTTATGTTAGATGGGTTTGAGTGCTTTTTGGCATTAATATCATGTCATTCTCTGATTAGTGTTAGTCTTGCTAGTGCAGCTTATCTTAGCTAGAGGTATTTTTGGTTGTTTTACGGTGTTTGCGCACTTTAGGTCAATCTCGAGTCAAATGATGAATCATGAAGTGTGATCCCAATGTATTAGTCATGTGAAGCCCCGAGAATCGATAGAGAAAACAAAAGCGAAAGAGAGAAGAAAAATTCGATCTGATGGAAGCGGGAGGCAAGAGCAGGAACCCAGAAATTTTTGCTAAACCTGCGAAAATTTAGCTAAACTTGCGAAAATTTTGCAGATTTAGCGAAATATTTCGCAGGATTCGTGAAAATGAAAGGCAAATTTAAAGCTAGATATTGACACGGTTTCGCTAGGCCTTTGTTTTTAGCAAGAAAATACGGATTTAAGCTACTGGCTACAATTTATTAAGCTAGCGAAATTGCACGGCTGTGAGAATTTCCTATTTTCGCTATGCTGGAGAACCCGATTTCGCTAGTTAAGCGAGTCTTCGACTTTAGCAAATTTAATCTTTCCAAGTCATGTTTTGTAATTAATCTTTAGCCAGACTCGAGAACTTGGTGTATTACTCTATTGTCTTTAACTTAGCGAGTTAGTAGGTTTTTTGGTATTTCATGTATTAAGTGCTTTATATAAACCTCTTGTTTTGTAACCCTAAGCAACAATTTGGAGAAAGATTTTGTAAATTTTGTTTTGTAAATAAGTCTTATATTCCCCAGTGGGTTTCTTTTTTTTTCTCTTCTCTCTCCTCCTCTCTCCTTTTTTCTCGTTTTGACACCCTCTTGAGGATGACTCAAAGTGCTTGGCTAGTATCCCTTTCTTTGAAGGGAAGGAAGAATTAGGCTTAAGTGGTGGGACATATCGTGTTGTCCTCTTGTATTACAAAAACTACGGGTATTGTATTTATGGCCACTTATCTTCTCAAAATAGGGTTGCATAACATTGAATGTCATTAATTTGACGATACTCTGCCACTTTAGGATCAGTGCATATTCGATGAGAAGTCTTGTGATTCTTTAGATGGTCTTTACGAGCTCTAAAATGATGTTATATGTTAGGTTTCTCAAATTAGGGTTATAGCATTGTAAATGTTATTGATTTGGCCAATACTCTCCATCTTCGAGGATCGGTCATGCCATTCGCTAGATACTGCTGTAGTTCATTAGATGGTCTTTCTGGCCTCACGAGATGATATTAAATATTTAGGGTTTAACGATAAGGGGGCCATGCTTGCATGTTACTTGTATTGACTCAAATAGGAGTTGTTTTCAAGAGATTGAGGTTTGCTAGTTAAACATAGATCAGGTTATACCGTGGACTATGGGTTGCATGTCATAGCGAGGATAAAACCGGGGACGCTGTTTGCCTAACTTGCCAAGTTAGTGACCTAATTCTTCAAAGTTAGCTTTCACCTTTAACTTCCGAGTTTTACAATTATCGAGTTTGAGCCATTCCCACTTGTTTTTTGAAACACAAATCAAAAAGTCGAATAAAGCCTTGCAACCGTGCACTTATGCGAATCGTTTAAGATTAAAACCCATCCGTGTTCGACCACACAGGAGGCCGTTATCTTGCGGTAGCTTAATTACGGCGTGGTAAAAGCTTAGGTGTATATAAATTTTGTGATTTTGGCTTCGACCTCACGTGACGCGAATCAAGTAATAAATACTTATTCCAATTAAAATCAGTTTATCTACGCTAGCGTTTATCTGCAGCTACCTTTCTTTCTTTATAATAAAATATATACTATTAAAATCAATTTATGCCTTAAACATTTATGCCTCAAACTTTATTTCTTTCTTTACAATAAATACTTATGCACTTCAAAATCAATTTATGCGCCAAACATTTTATGCTAAAACTTTCTTTATTTCTTTCTTTACGATGGAACTGAGAGGGAATAAACACGTCGAGCAGTTTAAGTGCGGCCGGTGAGGACAGTCCACATTCAGTCATAACCACTACGGCTGTTTGGAGAAACTCACGCTTTCATAGGGTTCCGGTCATAGCACTTTATCATGTGTAAGGATATTACTCTAGACACTATTTCCCTCCGCCGGTTAGTAGCATAACTTTCTCTCTCTAAATCCTTGCTGCGCTTAAGAGTACCTCGGCCGATATCGGTCATAACGGAGTCATAGGGGAGTTTAGGGTAACCATGTTAAAACATTTCTTCAAAATACATTTATAAATCCCATTTAAATCCTTTACTTTATCATTAAAACACATATGCATTCTTTACACATTTTTAAACTTTCATAATACCTTAACATATGCATACATATTTCATATACATATAAATATATATTGATGCAAGATAAAACATTTCCATATGCCTTAACATTTACATAAACATTTCCATTAAACTTTCAGTTTAACATTAAATCATTCACTTTTAAAAACTCAATTTTCAAAATATCATTTTCACTCACAGTTCACCGCTCAATCCCGCTTGCTTCCCGTCGAGTTCCCGTTCCCGTCCGATAGTCCTTTTCACATTTTTCAAGAAAACCACAACTACACATTAACCATAATTTCCATTTAATCCCCCATACACACTCATTCCTATATTCTTATTCCTCTATGAATCTATTTTACTTAGAATTAAAATTATCAATCAAATCGGATCGTCATTAAAGTTATGGCGTTTTCATGCCAACTAGTCCCATTCTTGATTACACTAAGGGACAGTTTGTATTACTCATTTTCGGGTCTTAACTTCATATTTGACATTTATATCTTTGTACTATTTTAAAGCTAAGGTGCTAAAAGGGTTATTCTCGATTGGAATCACCAATCAGACTTGTACGAAACTCACGTTACGTCGAAAGCAATGGTAATCTATATTCAATGAACCATACAGTGAAGCACACATGGCCCTATTTTGAGTGAATTTTTAGGTAAAAGCATAATCGGAATTTGACGATCTTACTGTTATATATATATATGATTATCCTTGAAATCCCCTATTTTAACCAGCGACTTGAATCCTTTCCAGATCGGATCGAAATGAAGCGAGTTATGGTCAAATATAGCTGATGAAACGGAAAACATAACATTTCTGTCTGAGAACCAGACCGGTGAAAGCACATATGGTCTACTTTCGTGAATTTTAGGCCATATAATCAAATTTGACGATGACTATTTCTATATGTATGATTTTCCTTTCGTCTATTTTAACCGTAACTAGATCATTTGGAAATGGATCGAAATGAAAATGAAGTTATGGTCAAAATATGAAAACTGGTCGAAATAGGAAAACAGAGCATTTCCTGTACCGAGAACCAGACAGTCCCTTGAAATTTTTTTTCCAGAATTTGTGTTTTGCTTCCATTTTTGCCACTTTTGCTACCAATTAACATCATACAACTTCTATAATTCATTTACCTCGAAATTTATGGAATTCATCTAAAAACAACTCCATAACAATTGAAGATGAGTGTTATGGAACTTCAAAAACCTCAAAACCTTAGGTGGAAATCGAGAACTCAACCTAGGTCCACGATTACATTTAAAACCACATGCTTTTGATGATTCCATGCTTACTTTACGATTCAGGGGAAAACTCTCATAATCCCGACAAACATCTAGGGTTTAGGTGATCTCTTTAAAACCACTAGACCGAAGACATCAATTCTCCACATGGGGAATTCATACCAAAAACCCAAAATAAAGGATTCCATACCTTGATCTTCTTCTTCTCCTCCTCCTTCTTCCTTCTCTTCTTGCTCTTCCTTGCTCTCCTTTCTTCTCCTCAAAACCGTGAACCCTAACAAAAAATGAGATAAATGAAACTTGTTGGTCTACTTTATCTATTTATGCTAAACTTTGCCTTAATTACAAATTAACTCCTCATCTCTTTAAATATTACAATTCAGCTTATTTAATTTCTACTATGGCCACTTCTCTACTCATTTGTGATTTTTATATTCTTTTGTTTGATGACAATTGTCTTGCTTGTTTTATCTGTAAATTCCGGTTCAAGTAAACTTTCCTTTCTAATTTCGTCTCGAAATTGTTTCAATATGACACTTAGTACTCTTATACACCCTACGGTATCATGTGCGTACATTCTCGGAATGGGGTGTTACAAAATCCTCCCTCCTTAAGCGGAACATTTAGGTCCTCGATGAATAAACTAAACTCGAAAGAAAAAGAAAGGAGACATACCTCATCCAGGAAAAGCAGTGAAGTCTTGATGGCGCATCTGGGCCTGCGGCTCCCAGTATCTTCCTCTGTTGTATGACTCCTCCCTGATACCTTCACCGGTGAATAGTCTTGTTGGGCGGGAACTTGCTCTCGGCCGGTCGAGGATCTGCTGGTTCCTCTTCGTATATCGGAATTCTCTTGTATTTCCTTTGGTTGCTCTGTCAGTACATGTGAGAATTACGGTATGTATGGGCATATGAAACATGGAAAACATCGTGAATGCGTCGAGGTCGGATAAGCAACTCCAATCGATGCCACCTCTCCAATCCTCTCAACAATCTGTATGGCCCAATATATCGTGGACTTAGCTTTCCACATTTCCCAGCTTAAATCTTTGCCCTTCCATGAGGAAATCCTCAAAGCCGCCTCCTGCCGAACTTTAGGTCCCTACGGCGATTGTCCACATAACTTTTCTGTCGGTCTTGTGCAATTTTCAGTCTATCCCTTATAGCACAGTCTTATCTGATCACTTGAACAATTTCCGGACCTAATAATTTCCCTTTCACCTACCTCGTCCCAATGGTGGAGTTCGACATTCCGTCAGTAAAGAGCCTCGTAAAAATTTTATACCAATGTCTAGCGATCTTGTTGTGTATGCAGAAACTCCATCGGGGTAGATGGGTGTCCGACTCCCTACAAACTCCGAACACATGCCCTAAGCACTTATCCTCTAGAATGCGTATAGTCCTCTGGATTGGCCATCTGTAATGTGGATGAAAAATTTTACTAAAATGCAGTTTAGTGCGGGGCATTACGTAAAGCGGAGCCCCGAAACCGTGAAATGACACGGGATCTACATTCTGAAACAATGAAGCCCGAGGCGTACCATGCGGTCGATGAATCTCTCTAGCGTATAATTGGGCCAACTTATCCAATGAATCCTTTACTTATTCTTTTGATAGGTAGGAAGTAAATTTTGATTCGTCGGTCTGTCTACGATCACCCGTATCATTATCATGGCCATTCACGTGGCGTGGAAGTCTACCCCTGAAAATCCATAGTGATTCTCTCCCATTTCCACTTTAGAGAATCGGGAGTGAAGCGTAATAGTCCTGACCGTGTTAGGCTTTCACTGCTGACATGTGAGACATCTAGAGGCGAAGCCCATGCGATATCCTCTTCATACCTTTCCACCGATAATGTTTCGCTAGGGTGTAATTACATCTTTGTGCTTCCGGATCTGCATAAACGGAGAATGGGCTTCCTCCCGTAATCTCTCCTTACATCACCCACCATCTGGTACGCACAACCTCGTCCCATGACCCGCGGTACCATCCTCTCCTGTTGACAAATCCCTACTTGAGACTACTTCACCTTCCAGCTTCACTATTTGTGGATCCCCAAATGCGAAGCTCTCTAATCCACAATACGCCAATCTGGGACGTACATGAGAAATGTGGCTAGCAGTGCTCCCAAATGCGAGAAATGAGTTCAGTCTCACCCAAGGACCTCAATTACGCCAGTCGAGGAAGATGCACGACCCTCGAGTGCAATAGGAACTCATGGTTCTTCTCCCAAGAGCATCTCTTGCACGTTAGCCTTCCCGGGATGATATTGATGGTACATTCACCAATCCTTGTTCAGTTCAATCCATCTCCTCTTGTCTCATATTCAGTTCCTTCTGCGTAACCGAGATATTTACCCAAGCTCTTATGATCAGTAAAGATCCTCTGAGCCTCCATGCCAAGTAGCTGCCTCCCATATCGAGTAAAAACGAAATACTGTTCTTGCTTCAGTCGTGTGTAGGATAATTACGATTTCATACTTCTTCAATTGCTTAGAGCATATGCAATCACCTTGTCGTGCATTAATGCACAACCTAAGCCTTGCTAGAGGCATCTGTTGCTTTACCAAAGCCATCTGTCGATGGAAGTGTAAGTCACGGGAGGCTGAGGTCGATCTCACTTCAGTTCACTGAAACTCTTACATGACCTCGACCATAAGCGGTTCCTCTTTCCTCGTCAGTCTAGTCAAGGTGTATTTATCTTCTAGAATCCCTCGACAAACTTACGGTAATACCACCTTGAGCCCGGAAAACTCCTTATCTACGCCCAGCTTCATTGGGAGGTTTCCGATTGATATAACCGACCTACCGGATCGAACAGAGACCCCTCCTGCGGAAACTATGTGTCCCCCAGCAATATTGTAGAGCAATGACACTTACTAAGTTTAGCATATAGCAGATGTTCCCACAATGTTTGCGAGAATTATCCTCCAAGTGCTCGCATGTTCTTCTCAGCTGCCAGAATGAATCGGTATATCGTGATAAACTCGATGCTGGCCCGATCTAAGTAAGACTGAAAATCCCAATTCATGAGATCCATAAAAGTGGCTGGGGCATTCGTAAGTCCAAATGGCATGACTAGGAAACTCAAAATGCCCGTCACCAGGTATTACGAATCTTTGTCTTGGAACATCCTCATCATGAACTCTCAAGCGTGATAGCGACCTCAAATCAATCTTGGAGAATACCTTGGCTCCACAGCCAGCGTCAGAAGAGATCATCGATCCTCGGAAGCGGATGCGATTCGATGACTGTTACCTTATTCAACTCTCTATAATCAATACATAATCATTGCTTTAGTCCTTCTTCTTCCTAAATAAACCGGTGCTCCCCAAGGAGATGCTCCGTCGACGAACCCCTTGTTGACCGTTTCTTCCATCGCCTTAAGTTCTTTCAGTGCGGGGGCCGTCTATGGCGCTCTTCGAAATCGGTTTGTCCCGGGGCTAACTTTCGATCTGAAAATCAATCTCTCTCTATCACGGGGTAATCACGGAAGATCATCTGAAACACATGGGAAATTCTCGACTCACCGGAATGTCTTCCAATCTCATATCCATCATCTCTCCACCCTCATTGCGTGGTAGATACCAGGATATGACTTTAGACATCTTCATTACATCATCACGAGACATCATGTTTCAGACAATATCTTCCTTACCCCACAAAAGTAATCTGCGAGTTTCCCCGGTCCTACGAACTTGACTACTTTCACGAAACAATCCATGGTGGCGTGATGTCAGGGCCTTCAGTCCATCCACTGATATCACATGAAGTCACGGATGTCAGCCATTACCAAATTGGCCATAAACTCAGCCCTCGATATCACTCACCACAACCATGTATACTCTATACGCTATAAGTAAGATCTCCTTTAGGAAGAGAGACCACCATACAATCTATGGTGTATCTCTATGTTCACTTGACTAAATAATTCAGCGAGAAATAAGCGAGTGAGTAACGCGGATCTATCGAAGACATAAGCATCACTCAAAAAACTTGGATAATTTTGTCATGACCTACGATTTCCCATCGCCTCTGGCGAGTGGCCCGCAAACACCTAGCACAGTATGCGGAGGTCGTCGATGTGTCCTCTGGATGGTGACCTCTACCTGCGGTCCTCGGATCGATAAATGTAGTGGGGCCTGCATCTTGAAACCCCCTCGACTCGACCACGGCCTCACCAGTCTTGAGCGCCTGCATCTGTTTGTCCCACTCGATCCTTTCCACCAAACTATGCGTGGGCACTCTACGGCGAAATGTCGGTATCCACACTTAAAGCAATACGTCCCCAATACACTCACCATAATGGTTCTTCGCACTTAGCACACTCACGGCTTTGGACCCTTGGAGCTGCACATGCATTGTCCTCCTTTGAACCCCAGCTAATTTGTGCCATTTGGGCCTAGCGCCGCAGTCCCTTGTCTTTCCTCCCTCTATGACCTTACTAGAACTTCCTTGAACCCACGTCTACCCACTCCTTTTAGGTCTTGGCGAGTGCGTGGCACAGGATTTCAACCCCGTGCTTCTCCCGACCTATTGTGACCTCCACCACTGGTTATGCGTGTGCTGAAATTTGTCGGCCTTCACTATGGTCCTAATCTCTGGACGAAGACCTACAACAAATCTCTTGGTCTTCGAAACTTCGTCATCCTTGATAAATGGGACATGTCTGACGAGCTCATAAAAACTCGCTCATGTCACATCCACGGAGGTGTCCGCTTGCTCCGACTAAAGACTCCTCGGCCTTTGCATCCGTCTTGTTTGGAACAAACTTATCGTAAACTCTTCAGCAAGCGTACTGAGACCTCCCCTCTGGGCATCTCTCCCTCACAGTGCCCTCCACCTCCAATGCTCACATCCGTGGGAGAAAGTAGGAAAAAGTGATATACAACTCCTTTTATTTTCCTTTGCGTCACTGGTAGACCCGGATTCGTTTCCTCTAGCCATGCAATGACCTTTTCGGGTCTCCCAATCCATCCATGGTTCCATTGCCCCCAGCTTTTAGCCCTCTCTATAGAAATAAGATCTCGGAAATTTGTCGTGCCGATAGGTAAAAAATGAGCCACTTCTTCCCCAAGAGTATCTGTCTCCGACCTCGGAGATGGTAAAGCGACCATGCGTAGTGGCATAGGGTCACTGCATGCGTAGGTGGAGCATCGCCGAACTCATCAACATAATGCCGGGTGGTGGTACTCTTTGCCTCGGGGCTCTCACAGTGGAAATTCGGCCTCAACGGCCGCATTTTAATGAATTGAAATTTAATATGTCATGTAATGCATATATGATTTTAAATCACATAAATAATTTATGCAATTTTAAAATAAAACATTAAGCAATCATATGAACATAAAATTTCAAATCTTTATAACATTTCAAAAGCCGTGGCTACGTGCGTTGAAAGTCCGGCCCGGATTAACCTCGCAGACGGGGGACCTCGGCCTCGATAGATACAAGCGAAACTTTTCCTTAAAAACGATTAAAGAATAAAATCCATGATGAACCCCTTTACAATCCTTAACATATCTTTAGTAAATAATCTTAGACGAAGTGATAATTTTTTTTTTTTTCTTTCTTTTTCAAACATGGATTTTCAGGAAGAACTGGCGGAGTTTCTCTTATTTTAGTTTTCCCAATTTAGCCTATAACATTTAAAAACACTTATAATCTTTCAATCCTCAACTACTCAACTTCCGTTTTAGGACTCCTCGTCCATGACCAATCAAACACAATATATACACATATAACATTTATTCATTTCATCGTAAAAACATTCGGCTGCTAATTCCATGCATTTTTTTTTGAAAGGTGGGGCAGGCGGACTTGTAGGCAGCCTCGTTACCTCGTCCAACGGGATCAGCCCGCGTAGTTCCTTTTCATTTATACATATCACGTATATACGTAACAAAATATTAAACATACCACAATATACAAAATTTCATATCTGATAGAATCACGATGTGTCCGTCACCATCAGGTCTCGACTCAGCACTTACGGGAGGGGTCCTCTATCGGCGCACCTGTCTCGGGTCCTGAAAATGTTTTGAAACATCTGAGAAAAAGAATGAGCTAAAAGGAGCCCGGTGAGTGTACATTTTCATTAAGCCTTATTTTCAGTATATATCAAAGTAATAAATACTTATCTGATTAGTCGGTTTGCCTTAAGCATTTATGCCTCGAGCTTCTTTCTTTCTTTATAATAAATCTTATCTTATTAAAATCGATTTATGCCTTAAGCATTTATCTTTGCTCCGAACTTTCTTCTTTCTTTATAATAAATACTTATACACTTCAAATCAATTTATGCTTTAAACATTTATGCCTCAAACTTTCTTTTATTTCTTTCTTTCTGATGGAACCCGGAGAGTCAGCTTACAACGAACGATTTTAGTGCGACAGTGAGGCAGTCACATTCCAGTCATAACCACTCCGCTGCGGAGAAACTCACGCTTTGCGCTAGGAGTTAGAGTCGTATCACTTTATCACGTGTAGGATATTCTTTCACAGACACTATTCTCCCTCGGTTAGTAAGTAACCTATAACTTTACCCCTCTAAATCCTTACACGCCTTTAAAGTACTCACGATATCACCATACGCTCATGGGAGTTTAGGTAACCATCAGTAAAACATTTCTTCAAAATACATTTATAAATACATTTAAATCCTTTACTTTATCATTAAACACATATGCATTCTTTTACACATTTTTAAACTTACAATACCTTAACATATGCATACATATTTCATATACATATAAATATATTTGATGCAAGATAAACATTTCATACGCCTTAACATTTACATAAATATTTCCATTAAACTTTCAGTTTAACATTAAATCATTCACTTTTAAACTAATTTTCAAAATATCATTTCACTCACAACACCGCTCAATCCCGCGTTTCCCGACGAAGTTCCCGTTCCCGTCCGATACCCCACCTTTTAAGAAAACCAATTACACATTAACCATAATTTCCATTTAATCCCCATACACACTCAATCCTATATTCTTATTCCTCTACGAATCTATTTTACTTAGAATTGGTATCAATCCAATCGGATCATCCCAACTTCAAAGTTATGGCATTTTCATGCCAACTAGTCCATTTACCGTAAAGTGTGAGTATCATAATTAGGACAGTTTGTATTACTCATTTTTCCCGGGTCTTAACTTCATATTTGACATTATCTCTTTGTACTATTTTAAAGTTAAGGTGCTAAGGGTTATTCTCCAATTGGAATCACCCAAATCGGAGCACCGAAACTCACAAGATTGCCTAGAAACAACCGGTTAATCTATATTCAAAAAACTCGAATCCATACAAGCCGCTTACACTAATGACCCTATTTCGGGTTCTAATTTTTGTTTCACTTATAATCGACTGATCACGCCTTATTTATATATATATATGATTATCTCAAGCTCCATTTTAACCAAAGAACTTGAATCACTCAAATCGGATCAGAATGAGCAAGTTATGGTCAAAATATGAAAACTCACGAATGCAGCAAATGCATTTCCCGTATCGAGAACTAGACAAGGGCTTACATATATCCTACTGTTTCGAATTCTTGTGCCACTTATAATCAGAATTTGACGATGACTATTTATATATAAGGATTCTCCTTGAAGTCTATTTTTAACCAAGAACTTGAATTACTCAAATCTGATCGAAATGAGCAAGTTATGGTCAAATATGAAAACTGGTCGAAATGGGAAACAGAGCATTTCCTCGCATCGGAACCGTGATGTCCTCTTTGAAAATTTTTTTCCTGTAATTTGTAGTTTTGCTTCCATTTTGCCACTTTTTAAGTTACTAATTAACATCATACAATCTATAATTCATTTACCTCAAGAATTTACATGGAATTCATCTAAAAACAACTCCACAACAATTGAAATGAGTGTTATGGAACTTCAAACCTCAAAACCTTAGGTGGAAATCCAAGAACTCAACCTAGGTCCACCAATTCTATTTAAAACCACATGCTTTTGATGATTCCATGCTTGCTTTACACCAATTGGGGAAAACTCTCATAATCCCAACAAACATCTAGGGTTTAGGCAGCCTAAAACCCTAGACCAAGGAGCATCAATTCTCCATGGAATTCATACCAAACCCAAAAATAAAGGATTCCATACCTTGATCTTCTCTCTTCTTTCTCCCCCTCCCTCCTCCTTCCTCTTTCCTCTCTTCTTGCTCTTCCTTGCCTCCTTTCTTCTCCCCTCAAAAAAACCGTGAACCCTAACAAAATGAGATGTGTGGCTTCTTTGCTGGGTCTCACCCTATTTATAAGCAACTTTGCCTTAATTACAAATTAACTCCTCATCTCTTTTAAATATTGCAATTCAACTTATTTTAATTTCTACTACGGCCCTTCTCTACTCATTTGTGATTTTATATCCTTTTGCTTGATAACAATTGTACCCTTTGTTTTAATACCATAAATTCGATTCAGAACTTTTCTCTTTCTAATTTTGTCCAAAATTGTTTCAATACGACACTCAGACTTTATACACCCTCACAGCATGTGTACGTACATTCTCTCTGACGCTATAATTTATTCTCGTAACCTTACCAGGACCCATTCTTATTGTCCATATATTGCAGAAAGTGATCATGGTGTTAAAGCCCGAGGTGATGGATGGGTGCTTATTGTTGCATTGATCAAGGGGATTAACGTAGCTTCCTTGGATTCAACTGGGTTATCAAATCCCTACGTGGTTTTCATCTGTAATGGTAGAACAAGAACAAGCTCTATCAAGTATCAAGCTTCAAACTCATGATCCTCAATGGAATGGTACGCCTTTCATTTTGATTACTGTTTGTTGACATTATTCCGTTATCATCTCACTATCCTTTGCTCACTTAATTAGTCTTGCAGAGACACTTGAGTTTGATGCTATGGAATAGCCTCCTGCAGTGCTTGATGTGGAAGGTTTTGATTTCGATGGCCCATTTGATGAGGCAGCCTCACTTGGACATGCTGAAATCAATTTCCTAAAACATACTACTACAGAACTTGCAGACATGTGGGTCTCCCTCAAAGGGAAGCTTGCTCAATGCTCAGTCATCCTAGTCAAAGTTACACTTGAGAATTTTTTTAGACAATAACAATGGAGTTGAAATGATTAAAGAGTATTTAGAAGGAAGACATTTTGAAAAGGAAGGAGTTAGTTGCAAGTAGACAGCCTTTTCTAATTGGTTGTAATCTTTGTTGGAATTTGCAATCTTGATGGTTTATAGAAATTTTTTGTGCTTTAGTTTTGTTCCTTGGAAAATTTGTTAGTTTCTTATCTATAAAATAAACCTAACTCCATTCTGGGTACTTTCCAGTTAACCCTCCAGTCACCTCACAGGAATTCAACATTTCAGAAACTATTTGGATTGCCACCAGAAGAATTTCTTATCAGTGACTTCACATGCTACCTGAAGCGAAAGATGCCTTTGTAGGTACTACTAATGGTCATGGCTATCATTTTAACATGAACTCTTTTTTTTTTTTTGGGTTGCTTCTCAGAGGGTACTTCTTCTTGATTCTGGTACTAGGTTCATTTTTATCTCAGCTGCATTTAGTATCATAATTCACTGTATCTGTTTTTTAGCATTGAAGCTTTGCTGGTGATGGTGTAGATAAAATCACTGATGGAAGCAATACGGAGTGAAACTTGGAGCACAGAATCGTCGAAAAGTCATGCTATCTAAATTACTGATTGGGAAACTGTAAAGCATGACCTATATGAACGACGCCTCTGTTTTAGATTCAACCGCCATGTCTCGGTCTTTGGAGGGGAAGTTACCTGAACACAGCAAAAACCTACAATTGGAAATGACAATGGTTGGATTCTGAATGAGGTTATGACTCTACAAGACATCCAATTTGGTTACCATTTCTGGGTATGTGATCACAACTTGGCCATCCTTTTCATTCTAGATTCCTCTTGTTTTTTTTTTTTTTTTACTGTTATCAGCTACAAATTGTTCTTCTCTTCCATGTCGATTCATTTTAAGTATCAGATAGAGAACTTCTGCCTCGCCCCCGGAAAATGTAGATGTGCGATGTCTTCATGGGAATACTATGGCTGAAAAGCACAGTTTTCCAGCAGAGAATCACTAGAAACATAACCCAGAAGTTCACTAGCAGATTGAAGGAAATTATTGAACTGGTTGAGAAAGAGGCTCTACTGAATTGCCCACAAGTTAGTTCCTTTCCCCCTGCAGAGTGGTAGCTGTTCACTTTTTCTAAAATCATTCATTGTGATTTTAGAACTTCAATCAATTTTAGAGCTCTATAATTGATTGTTTAAATAATAAATAATATTACTTAGAAATGTTTATATTTTAAAATTATTTTATACAGTTTTAAATTATCTAATCTTTATATTGATGAGTTGAAATAAATAATATGAGTGTGAAGTAGTAAATAAAAATAATATGTCTAATTTAATTCATTTTGTTTCTTTCTTTCAAAATTTTCTCTATTTTATATCTTGTTTTTTTTACTTTGGGCTTGGTTTGGAATTTGAAAAATATTAAGGAAAGAAAATAATACTAAAAAAATAAAATAGAGAGAAAAAATGGAAACTAAGAGCAATTTGTTATTGTTATGTGAGGTTCAAACTTACTAATTTAATTTATTTTATTGAGTAAGAAATTTTAAAATATGTAAAATTTTGGGAAACTTGGATTATGTTTGATTTTCTTTTATATTTTTCACGGTGAAACTAAATATAAGATAATCATTTTTTAAAATATTTTTTATTCTTTTAGTATTTTTCGAATTCTAAATGGAGCCTTAAATTCACATTTGGTTTCCAAAAAATGTTTAAGAAAATTATTTTCTTATGTTTTGTTGTATAATGAAATTTTTTAAAGAAAATCAAATATAAATAAAATTGCTTGGAAATTAATCTTTATATTGAGTTAATATACATAAAATTTGTTTGAAGACGTAACTAGAAATAACATGTGAGATTGACCTATATTTTTATTTTTCTTTCCCTTTACTTTTCTTCTATATGTTTTTTTTCTCTTGTATTTTCGAGAAACTAAACATAGCCTTAATCTTTTTGTCATTTATATATTTAAACAAATGGGAAAATTTAAACATTTTAATTGAGTTTTAAAATGAATTTAAAAACTGAAACTAATAACAACTTTTACAATAAAATCTCGATTTCTTTTCATAAGTGAATATATAAATTACACTAGTTGAATGAATTGCATATTTATTCTTATATTAATTATTAATATTTTCCAGTATAAGTCAATTGGTTTTAAAAATAGGGTTTCTATGACGCCTTTAATCAATTAATTCAATACCCGCCACTCTTACGATAAATCGCTTTTATCACCCGACTTTCAACCTAAGATCCTCCTCTCTATACACTATACCTGTTTGAAACGCGATCTATCACTTGAAGCTTGAGCCAGGCATGTTGGGCAGATAATTTTAATTTTATAACATTAATTCATTATTTAATGAATAAATTACATCACTTGTCACATAATTTTAAGCTAATGAAATTTAATAATGTAAGAGCCCGTTTAGTCATGATTTTGGGAAATATCTTTAATTTTTTTTTTTGACATTTACTCATTTTGCGAGTTATTGATAGGTCCCGGTCATAGCTATAAGAATATTAGGAAATAAGTTATCTTCGGGTGTGAACAAACCACAAGTGTTTTGATTGAAATAAGCTTGCCCTTTTATTTACAATGGAAAGGAGTTTAAATAACAACGGAAAATAACAACAAATCCTAGTTCTTAGATCATATCTCTAAGAAATATGATACACTAGACTAGTGGTAACAAAATAGTGGAAATAAGTTATTAGCTACTTGTCTTATTCTTTAGTAAGCAAGCTGGTGGACACGTCTAACAAACTTGGACTTCCCAATCTGTCAAGTAATCACATTACTTTATTTGCATGACTCATGAAGTAAAACCCCTTTTAATCCAAATAATTTGGATTTTTCTTAGCCACTCGTTGAGACCTTCTTGGTTTATAAATACCCTCCTTGTGACTTGAACCTTGTCCTTAAGGTTCACATTCAGAAACTTATGATTAAAGTTCAACGTGTTTTCCCACATGGCATCTTCTGGTGGAAGTCATTTCCATTTGATGAAGCTTTCCTCAACAAACTTGGATCCTTTGGTACCATAGTGGTTGTTCAAGATTGCCTTTAGTTTAAGTAACAACTCGCCATCGTTGGCCATTGGTGGCAGGTCTGAACTAGGAGTGATGGCGTCACCCACTTTATTTTTTAAGAGGGACACATGAAACACAGGATGTATACGAGAACCATGTGGTAGTTTGAGTTTATAAGCCACACTACCCATCTTTTCTTCAATCGGATAAGGTCCATAGAACTTGCTTGCAAGTTTTTGATATGCTATTTTGAAGATTGATTGTTGTCGATAAGGATGCAATTTCAAAAACACCAAATCTCCAACTTGGAATTGAATGTCCCCGCGCTTGGGAATCAAATGTTATTTCTTTCGGGTTGTTACCGCATAGATTTTCCCTTGAGTGGCCGCAACAATGCATCTTAAGAAGCTAAGCTTTGATCAACTTCATTGACTGGACAATAGCTTGCATGGTAGTGGGGTATTCTTGGAGGTGGTTTACCATAGAGAGCCTAAAAGGGAGTCATGTCGATGGAGATATGATATGTAGTATTATACCAAAACTTGGTCCATGGAAGGAATGAATGCCATTTGCGAGGTTGTTGATGAGCAAAGTGTTGGGTTTTTAAGGTGGCAATAATTGCCAAAGTAGTAGAAACAACAAAAAAAATTCTTCAAAAACCCTCCAAGGACCCCTTGAAGCATCAAAGTTGATTCAAATCAAAGAGGGTGCGAGATTTTACCTTGTGTTAGTTCTAGAACCGATCTAATGGCCGGGGCAGCAAAGATCGAAGTGAACCATGTCCTAAGTTCGCCTCTAACATTATCCACACAAAGAGAGGAGCTAATAACCTCCAAGAAAAACAGTCTTTCTCGGATGAAGTCTTGGTGCTAGCCAAGTCTAGATCCAAAGAGGGAAATAAAAAACCCGAGGATTTGACTCTCAAATTACACCAAGAGTGGGTTGTTCTTCAAGAACACTTTCTCTATCTCAAGAACACACTTCTTGAGAAAAGTGGGCAAATGAAGGCTTAGGGTTAGGGTTTTCCATAAAGGTCATTTTCTAGGAAAACCCTAGCTCTTTAAATGTCTAAAGTGCCCCTCACTTTAGGAGATGATAGGATACACGCATCCCTATGCGTTATGGCGTGTTCCCTTATGGCCCTTAAGCCCATGAACAAGCCTAAACCTCCTTTATCTCTAAGTGAGGGCTCTTAACTCTGGGATTCCACTAATTGCGTGACATTCCATTCTCGAGATTGATCTCCCTCACATTTGGATCACATCCAAATCCGTTTTATATCAGCCTCACACTCTTTTAAGTGTGTGACCCATTAGGTTTTTGGTTATGTTGGCCACTCGATTCAATTATTGAATCCAAGCAAGTCATGAACGGTATTTAGCAACACATCATGACCCCAATTAACTGAAGAGGCAGTGGTCCGATTGCTAACCCTTCCATAGACAATTACTATGCAATTCGTCCTTTCACCAATCTATACCCCCCACTCGGTTTAGAGCATGGATAAAGTGTAGCTTCCACTAGACTAACTATGCTACATTTAGTCCAAGTGATATTAGATCTTGTCCCTGGACTCATTAATCATTAGTTATGCACTTGAAGACACTCTTTATGACATTTCCACTATGGCTAGAGATTCCTAAATAATGTTCTCGACAAGAGGTCATAGGTATACTCTCCCTCTATTGGGAGTGGTAAATCCTTTGACAACTACTCAATTACCTTCGAATGCCTCAAGTTGTACCCAATCATCACCCTATGAGCGACCTCCGAAAGGCAACAAGGAATTAAGTCAAAGTACATAATCAGCATCCAAGATATCCTTGAGCACCTCAAGTCTAAGGATATTTGCTCCATTGCAGACATGAGATTTATCATCTACATACAATAGATAATTCATATGATTGTTCTACATACTTCCGATGTACTTAGTTACTCTTAGCAAACATCCATATGTCAACTCTAATCAACTCATGATTACAGTTTATAAGATCCACCGCTTGATCCAATCAAGGAGTATGACATGTGCTAGTCTATCCGGATTAACAATGTCCAGTCTCGCTAATCCTATGACTAAGGATAATTTAAATTCTAACATAATTGCACAATAAGAATCTTATTATCATGATATCATCATGATTTCCTTTATGCTATGTTATGTATTATGGACTTCATTAATTCGACTAAAGATCTAAATCAATTCAACGTATGAATATTAAATTAATGAAAATGCCTTTCATATTAAACAATATGTAATATGTACAATAAGTGCTAAGGGCGATTTCCTTTAAAGCACTTCTCTAACAAACTCCCACTTGATTTAAAGTCAATCACCTTTATATATCATACCTTAGGCAAGTAGATGTGAATCATACTTCTTTTGGGGAAGTGGCTTAGCCAAGAGATTAGGCTCATTATGGTGAATGGGCATTTCTCTATCTTAGCATCATGATCACCAAAGATTTCTCAAATCAAATGGTATCACCCTGAGTAAAAGTTTGGACCTTTGATGAGACCGTGGTTCCTCTTGCTTTCACAATGGCTCCATTGTTATCCCAATGCAATGGTATCAGATCAACAATGTGCTCTGATTTTGTTATAGAATCTACTGTCATTTCCTGTTTGGAACTCTTCCAATTGATTGTGTCACCATTCAATGTGAACATTTAGCTTGATTGAGATTTGGAGCCATCTCTATCAAAGTCTTACCATAAGATCACTATTTCCATAAATCAAGAATACATCCTTAGTGCTTCTCAAGTACTTGAGGATATTCTTAACAACCACCCAATGACCCTTACTTGGGTCCGATTGGTATCTGCTCCTGACTTTCAAAGCACTTGATATGACGAGTCTAGTACATAACATAACTTACATGATTGGTCCTATACCCGAAGCATATGAGATCATGCTCATGTGTGTCCTCTCTTGGACTGTCCCATGCTAAACCTCTTTAGCATCTTAGCTATGTGTGTAGATTGTGAAAGACCAAACAACCTCCTTGATCTATCTCTATAGATCTTAATCCATAATATTTAAGTTGCTTCTCCAAGGTCGTTCAAGGATAAATTCTTGGATAACCAATATATTGACTGATTGTAACTTTGAGACGTTGTTTCCAATAATTAATATGTCATCCACATATAATTCTAGGAACATGATTGCACTCTCACTAACCTTCTTGTACACACAAGCTTCATCTGCATTTTGTGAGAAACCAAACTCTTTGATTGTCTCATAAATCGGATAATCCAACTCTTAGATGCTTCCTTCAATCCATAAATGGATCTTTGAAGTTCGCCTACTTTATTGCCAACTTTAGGTGTGAAGACCTACGATCGTGTCATGTACACATCCTTACAAAGGTTTCCATTAAGGAAAACTGTCTTCACATCCATTTTCCATATCTCATAATCGCAATGAGTAACAATGGCTAAGAGTATCCTTATGGATTTAAGTATAGCTACTGGACTAAAGTCTCATCATAGTCAACTCCTTGTCTTTGATGATAACCCTTAGCCATAAGCTTAGCCTTATCGGCAATCACATTACCTTCCATGCCTGTCTTCATTTGGAAGATCCACTTGCACCCTATGGGTTTTATCCCTTCGGGTGGTTCATCCAAAGTCTAGATTTGGTTGACTTAGATGGAATCCATCTCTGACTTCATGGCTTCAAGCCACTTGTCAGACTCTGAACTATTTAGAGATTCATCGTAGGTAGTAGGCTCATCATCTTCTATGAGCAATACGTCCTTCTGTTTATTGATGAGAAATCCATATTTCTCGGAAACAATACGTATCCTATTTATGCTACGATGCACTTATATTTCGAAAGGATCAGCTGCCACTTCATCAACATGAATAACAACCTTAGGTTAAATTAGTTGATCTGTGTCTGTTTGAGCATCTTGAACTTCTCTAAGCTCACCTTTGCTCCCACTGTCTCTTCTTGGAGGAAACTCTTTTTTTAAGAAGATAACATGCTTTGAAACAAAACAAAACCTTGTTCCAAATCATGTAGAATCGATATCTAATAGCTTTAGGATGTCCTACTAACGTACAATCGTCGACTTAACTTCTAGCTTATCCGCACGCTCCGCTCATAAGCACGATAACCCCACATTCAGTGGAGAAAGATGTGGCTTTTGTTAGTCTATATTTCATATGAAGTAACCTTAATCGGACTTGATCGACTTTAGTTTAACACTTAAACAATAGTCTAATGCATCACTGCATCTTACTATCCAACAAGGTTCTATTTTGTCCTCTTAACCACACCACTCATGCAAAGGTGTAAGCGCGGAGTCCACTTGGATAAAGTCTCATTATCCCAAAGATAACCTAGAAACCCTTGGCTTAAGTATTCACCACTTAGATCTCATCTAAGTGACTTGATACTTCTCCCAAGTTGTTTCTCCACTTCATGTTTGAATTCTCTAAACTTTTCAAAGGCCTCATACTTGTACCTCATAAGATACAAGTACCCATATCGTGAATAGACATCGATAAAGGTCATGAAGTAGATGAAACAATCCTTGGCTTGTATGGACATATGACCACATACATCCATATGTATTAGGTCTAACAGTCCATTAGCACTTTCACCCTTTCCGATAAAGGAATGTAACACCCCAAAAATATCCTAGAATTTTTATAATAATTTTATTATATGTTTAAGGTATAAATCGAGCAAAATGGGATTTTCCTAGAATTGATAAATGATTAAAATGAAAAAATGTTAAATGTTAATGATCTAAAATGAGTATATGATTGGAAAGATATGCTAAGTGATTAAATGATCGAACCCGAAAATTAACCCAAGTGAAAAAGGGAAAATTTGGAATTTGTGAAATAAGGACCTAAGGGTCAAATGAAAATGAGCTTAAATGCTAAAGTGATTTAAATGTTAAGTGGTATGTTAAATGGGAGTGATAGGAGACTTAAATGCCACAAATGAGAAATGAGACTATGTGTGGAAGGCCAAATATGGCCTTACACTTAAATGGGGTTTAAAGACCAAATTTTGGTCTAGGAAGCTCATTTTGAACAAATCCCGTTTTTGGGAGAGAAAGAGAGGAGAAAATGGGAGATGAGCTAGGGCTTGAAGAAGATCAAATTTTGGTTGGGTTTCTTCCCATTTTCTTACTCCTTTGTGATCAAGCAACTTAGAAGTGAAGATTTGAAGAGGCTAAGGTAAAAAAACAAAACCCTAACATTTCCTCTTTGTGATTTTTGATTTGGGGAAAAAGCATTAACTTGGGTAAAGGGGGGTTTTTATTGGTTTTAACCCAAATTTGGAGTTGTTTAAGTTGGATTCCATGGTGGGTTATGATATACATGAGTTTAAAGGGAGTAATTTTGAGTTTTGTGGGTGAGACATGGCAAAATCTGTCATTTCTAGGTAGAACTCCACACTTGGTACCTATGACTAAAAAGCGAGAGTACCCAAACAATTCCATCGACGTAGGCAAAGTGGTACCAGTACCAAAGTTGGTGGTACTAGTACCCATTCACCAGTAAAGGACTGGTACCAATACCGATCAAAGTGGTACCGGTACCGATGCTTCCAGCAACCCTGATTTTTGTACCCTTGCATTGTTAAGTCCCATATTCGTACACCGATAGTATAGGAACCCTAATAAATGACTAATGGGGGTTCAAATAAGAATGAAACTGAGTGAAAAACGCATCGTACTTCGCCTCAATGATATTCGTTAAGTGTAAATAGTGCTAGTTTACTAAATGTGATGTGTGTGATTTGCTAGGGGCTGGTGAAGATCACCTAACCTAGGACCGAGATCAAGGCAAGAAAAAAGAAAGAGAGGATTCATTGGAAAGTTCTATCTTCATTCTGCCAAAGATTTAGAAATGTCATTCAAACAGCAAGAGTCGATGTTATCGTTTTAATTGATTCGAGGCAATCGATTGTAAAATGTTTGCATATGAAAATTGCAGAGATTTGAAAAATGAATTCGTTTATACAAATGTACATATTATAATCGTGATTTGCTATAAAGCGATTTGAACGTCCCCTTAATAGAATGTTAACCGCTTAATTCAGACATGATAAATCGGGTATACCAATAAGGGTCAAATTAGCACACGCTAACAAACATATTGATGTGTCACCCGATCAGCCTCTACGGACAAGATCTGGGCATGGTTCACCACTTTAATAACCGCCGCCACGCGACCGAACCGCGTTTATAAAACAAATATTTTTATACCGGCCTGCAGCCCAACGGGACCGTGCCGGTGATTCCGATATCCTGTATACCGAAAACATAGGTTAAATTCGTTAAGGGCATAATTGAATTGACTTTGAGATTGTTGACATATTGGAATTGAAAAGTATGATTGCAAATTGAAATGAAAAGAGCATTGTGAAATGCATGATTTGGTTATAAATGATTTATTGCATATGAAAGCATATATTTGGAATGATCAATGAACCATAAATGATTGTATATGAAATCAATATATGTATTGTATTGACATGGATCATCCAAAAAGATTTAAAAGTTTTGTTTAGTAAAATTGCATGATTAGACTTAAACTGAAACAGAAGAATGGAATTGTATAGAACCACTAAGCATGAAAATGCTTAGCGTATAGTATTATTTATGCGCAAGTACCGATTGAACAAGAATGAAAGGCGAGATCGAGGAGCGTCGAGTCATAGAGAAAGAATTACGGAGTGTGCTCCGACATATGCATTCACTCCATTTTTTTTAACATTGATATTTTGTAAAAACAAATTTGAACTCTGAACATCTATTTTGTAAATCATATTTGAAAAGGCTTGATATGCCTTTATAGTAATCAGATTCAGATAAATGTAATGTAAAGACAATATTTACCCTTTAAAAACGCCTCCGCATATTTGAAAGGGCTTTGGCGACACCGAAGTAACGTTTCAAGGTGAGTTTTTTGATAAATGATTTTGACAAAGTGATATAGTGGTATCAGAGCATCTCGGATCCGGTTCGGACCCGCTAATCGGGTTGGACCGAAAAGGGGTGCTACAGGGCAACTTAGTCATATTTGCTTAAGAAGCAAGATTCACATGTGTCTAATGATTTACAATCAAATGGCCCTAAACTACCATACTTATGTAGCTCAGTCATGCACCTCTCACTTGTATGGGCCAAGGCAACAAAGCCATGAGTACGATGATTTCAGATTATCTCCCTTTGCCCTTTTATTGTCACAAACATTTCAAATTGGATTACACATATCTAATGTGTAAATTTCATTGCTTAATGTACCACTAGCATAAAGAATACCATTCAACTGATGTTCTTGTCAATGCTAGTCCATAAAAGCAATAATTCAAATTCTAAAACAAAAGATCATTAGGAGGTTCAAAACATAAATCTTTTATGAAGAATAAATGCAACTCTTGCACTATTGCCCACTAAGGTCAACTCTCACTCGCGAGCTTCCTAATGCTCTCAGTCTTACATATCATTCCATATGTGTGAGCCACAACCGGTATCATATACCCAAATGTTGTCAGGAGAAACAATATTAACCTTAAAGACATAAATGCCTGAAGATGATGGTGCATCACATGCCACCTTCTTCTTCGACTCCAAGTAGGCTTTGCAGTTCCTCTTCCAATGGTCATCCTTGCCACAATGGAAGCAAGTCCCTTTAGGTGCAGTCTCTTTGGCCTTCTTCTCAGCCACACCTCCCTCAGCATGAGTGGATTTACTTATCTTCTTGTTCTTAGAATGCTTCTTAGAATTAGAAGAATCCATAAGCATCACATGCATTTTCTCCTTTCTCAAAGAAGACTCAACTGCTTCGATTAAGTTGATCAACTCGGATATGGTGGACATGATGTTGTTCATCCTATAGCTAAGCACAAACTGTACAAAAATATCAGGTAAACCCGCTAGAATCAAGTCTATACTCAATTCAAAGTTCATCTAATAACCTAATTGATTCAACCTCTCAATGTATGCATTCATCTTCTGTGCATACTTCACTGGGGATGTTCCATCCTCCATCTTGGAACTAAAAAGCAGATTAAAGACCTTGAACCTTTTAGATCTCGCCTGGTCATTATATTGCTCCTTTAGATGGCGCACTATGGAATATGCATCCATAGCCTTATAGTGCTTCTGAAACTTAGGTGACATGGAGATGAGGATAATAAATCCCGCCCTCGCATTATCAACTAAGTGCTTCTGATATGCCCTTTGAACTATTTCAGATGCATCATTAGCTGGGGATTGAGGGAGTGGCTCAACAAGGACATAGGCTAATCTTTTCCTTTTGAGAACTATTCTCAAATTCTTTAGTCAATCCATGAAGTTGGGCTCGATCAATTTGTTGGCATCCATTATTGATCACAAGTTCACTATTGTTGACATGGTGAGATTCTAACAACCTAGATGTAAAAGAGATCATGTTAGATTGTACTTAAAATGCATGATTATTACGACTTGATAATTACGCATTATGGCTCACACTATTTTATTATGAATCGATAGCCCTCGCTATTGATCCGAGAGAACCTATATAGAGGTTCTCCTAGTGGGTTGATATCCAATTATCACCAAGAATGACCTTAGGTTTACCCAACAAGCCACCTTAGGTCAAAAGGTAGGTATCATATCCATACCAATTGCAAACATTATATGGAGGTTCTCCTATTGGGTCGATATCCAATTATCACCAAGAATGACCTTGGGTTTACCCAACAAGCCACCTTGGGTCAAAAGGTAGGCATCATGTCCTCGGCAATGGCTCAAAAAACTTGTAATATGACCAAATTATGTATATATATGAAACATAATACAAGGGAGTGAAACATTTTAAATACTCAAAACTGATTCAAGCAAAAGTAAGTGTACTAAACCGAAATGAAAAGTATTATTAACACTCAACCCCTTTCTCAAGTGCACGGGTCATACAAGCAATAAAGGACTCTAGAAGTTCGGATAACGTACCCACGAGGATTGGAGGTTCTCTCTAATTGGAATTTGAGCACCCCGATTACAAGAGCTCTTCATTATTTAGGCGACCAAATATGATGAGAATTAAAATCAATTTAACTAAAGTAAAAACTGATTTAAAACTAATCAACTAATCCTAAAATCTATCAAGCAAACAATTACTAAAGTCTAAAATGAATGAAGAGAAGCACTAGGAATGAGGATAATTATTTACAAATCATTTTGCATTTCTTTGCCAGTGCAACATTTGTGAGTTGAATGCTGGACTTGTCCAAGAGCAATGTAGTATAGCCTTGAAATACCTCCTGACACTATACATTTCACTATTTAGACAACTATATTCCTAAACCAAGTCAATGAGTCTAAATAGCTACTTTTAGGATTTGATCATCTTTAAGATCTGATTATTTTTCCTTCTCCGTACTTCACAGTCATCTCTTAGGACTGGAAACTGTTTGTTCCCATAGACAGGATAATGCAAGCCTTCTCCAATACAATTGGTACCTCAACCATCAATTCGACTAAAATGCCCTCTCTCCTTGATTAGAGTCTTAGCTAACACGGGATTGAGATTATTTTACCAAATCGAGGTGAAACCTCTATGGATTGGAACCTGATAGATCAAGAGGCTGCTCTATGTTTCCGAGAACACACTTATTGTCACCAGAGGGAACTCAAGTCAAATGTTAGAACATCACTTGTGATTTATCAAAGTAATATTTATAATGCATTAGTTATAAAGATATCAGCCTAACATACCCCTAAGTGACTGCTTTTTACTCTCATGTAGTCCATCTCTGTGTCACTTAGAGGGATCCTGGAAATCAGAGCGCATATACAACTCTTTTTTGGTATAATCTACTGATACTTATAACAGTTCATTACATGAATAGTACTTATTATATAAATTCAATTTCCAACCCCACAAAATAAATTGAAAATCTGCAAATCTGAATGTTCAACAATTAATCCCCACCCCTAGAGGGTGTTTAATGTTCCATTATTGGTTTCCAATCATCACCAATCAAACAACAAGTAAGAAAATGAAGAAAAAAAATCAAGAGATAAGGAGTGAGAAAACAAATCATGATTTGAGCTTCAATCTTTGTTTGAA
The DNA here is from genome assembly GCA_016808115.1 of Tetrastigma voinierianum. Classification (NCBI taxonomy): domain Eukaryota; kingdom Viridiplantae; phylum Streptophyta; class Magnoliopsida; order Vitales; family Vitaceae; genus Tetrastigma; species Tetrastigma voinierianum. The sequence continues at coordinate 93,616 of JAEQBH010007480.1, read as the reverse complement.
CAGTAATGAAATTTTAATCTCTGAGTACAGAACCAAAATCTCTTCAATACAAATCAAAATCTGCTCTAAAATTACTTTAAGATCTACTAAAAATAAAAACTAGGTTAAAGCTAAAGAAACGTTGAAAACTGAAAAGCTGCAGCTCCAAATCTCCTGCTTCAGCTCTAGCTATTGCTCTAGCTCCAACTGCTCTAAGCTAAAAAAAAAAAGTTGTGCTAAAAAAAATTTGCTCTAAAAAATAAGCCCTAGCTAAAAAAAAAAGGAAAAACTGAAAAAATGAGAAGGTTTTAGAGAGAGAAACCACATGAGAGGTAATCTCCCACCTTTTTTTTTTTGCCCTAAACAATAAAAAAAAATGAGTATCTCTAGTCCTAGGGTGAAAATGGGCTTCAAAACAAGCCAAAATATCAATTTTTGGGGTTTTCTAGTTTTTCTAGCACTTGAGTCGTGATTACGCATTTCGAGTTGCGACATCGCATTTTTGGAAGGTCACAATCTAAAGATTCCTGCTTGTTGCCGGCTCACGCGACATTTTTTTACGTATCGCGACATTAGTGATTGTGGAATGCATTTTTAACTTTTTTTTAAAGATAAATAATTTGATTGATTCAAATTAACAATATTTTCGATAAAAACATAAAATCGAATTCGTTAAAAACTTTAGAAGATGATATAACATCTATGTTAATAGCATGTTAGAACCACCAAAGCACATACAGCAATGATGCAACTGAGTGCACAACATAGCTACCAGTGAGATCCGCTTCTTGCTTATATCAGCAACCTATTAATTAATGTTTCTGTCTGTTCGGTTATGTTTTTGTTGTCTAAATCGCCACCATAATTGCCTTATTAATAAATTCACACGCCACCAACAAGTCAAGAAAACCACACTCCTCAGAACAAGTCAACAACAAAATCACAAAAAAGAAAAAAAAAAGTTAAAAACTTATATATATATATTTGAAATAATCACTTTATTGAGAAGAAAATGATAGAAATGGGTGATTTAAGGTCAAGAATGACCAAACAATTACCCTTTTTTCCTTAAGAAAAAGGGGCTAGTAGAGAAAAATATGAGAGAAGAAAATAGGAGGGGCGGCTTAATGAGACCTAAAAGTACTTTTATCCTAAAAATATTAGGAGTTTGGAAAATTTTAAGAAACACTTTTTTGTTGTAAATAAAGGAATTATTCATGTGGTGAATGACCACATACATGAACCTAATAACCTATTGAATAGGAATGAATGACCAAATGAGTAAAGCCAATTCATGAAGGCTTTCATGAATTCCCTTTATGAACCTCATTTATATGGTTCATGTATAAGGGGATTAGGTAAGCCTATAAAAGACTCTCCCTTCTCTGTACAATTGCATCCCTTTTAAGAAAGAAAGAAAGGAAGAAAGAAAGTTTTCCCCCTCCATTTATCTCTATTTCTTGTTCATTTATAAGTTCCCTCTCTTTTCCTCTATTTTTCTTGTTATGTACATAAAGGGAATAATATACTTCTCTTTAGCTTTGCACTGTATAATAATTTTACAACACATTATCATTACGAGTTTGCTCTGAAGGTATTATCTAATCTTAAACTTAAAATTATTTTAAGTTTGCATAAATATCAATATTTGATTTTGATTAGAAACAAAAAGCTATATTATTGTTAGCAATTTATAATAGATTTGATTCTTATTATTTTGTCATACATTAAAAGTTTTTCAATAATATCAAAAACTCAAGTTTATGACATTTAACATTTAGATATGAATTATTATCTTGTAGAAACAATAAAAGAAGGAAATGAAGAGTCCCATCAGGACTGTGCAAAGGCACTAATTTTCCTTAGGCATCATCTCCACGTAGATTCAAAACGAAAGATTCACTATAAAAGATCCTTTTACTCTATGGAATAACTTGAAGGATAGATTTGACCATAAAAAAACGGTGACTTTACCAAAAGCTCGCTATGACTAGATGCACCTAAGGTTGCAAGATTTTAAAATAGTCAATGAGTATAACTCCGCTCTATTTAAAATAAGCTTCAGATTGAAGCTATGCGGAGAAAAAATCATGGATGAAGACATGCTGGAAAAACATTCGTTAATGCCATGCTCCCACCGTGCTCTCAGCTAGCCTACATAGAGAGCGTAGATTTACTAAATATTCAGAGTTAATATCATGTCTTCTAGTTGCTGAACAAAATAATGAGCTTTTGATGAAAAATCACCAATCACGTCCAACTGGATTCGAACCATTCCCTGTAGTAATTGTGATATCGTCCCAAACCCACGGTTGTGGATGTGGTCGTGGTCGTGGGCAGAATTCCTGACACTATAATAATCATCCTTCTAACCCCTTCAAAAGGAAATACCTATTTCCCCGCCATAAGTGGAATAATGGTGAGACAAAACAAGAAATTTGCTTAGTTTTAAAGATATCCGCAAAATGAATATCATATTGAAACTAGGAATGAAGGTACAAAGAAAGTTTATATACCTCTATAATTTATGGGAAAAGATTTAGCCATGAAAGCTTTCAGCATTCTCCCCTTTGGTATATGATGTTAATTATGAAGCCAATTGAGTCATATGTCAGACAGCGTGTTCAATGACTCAAACATTTTTACTTTGGCATAACAGTTAGGGTCACCCCGATCTTGCGACCATAAAACAATCACATGGGCATCCATTAAAGAACCAGAAGATTCTTTTGCCCAATGAATTTTCTTGTGACCCTTGTTCACAAGGTAACTTAATAGTCAGACCATCATTTAATAAAATCATGTCTGAATCACTAGTTTTTTTTTAGAAAGAATACATGTGGACCTATTCATCCACCATGTTGACCTTTTCATTATTTTATAGTCATAATAGATGCCTCCATAGATAATTCGCATGGATATCTTTATTTACTAAGAAATGTTGCATTTGCTAAACTCCTTGCACAAATGATCAAATTAAAACCGCAAATTTCCTAATTATCCAGTAGAGATAATAAGACTTGATAATCTTTGGTGAATTTATACAAACTCTCCAAATGACTATTGTATGTCAATTAGGGTAAATATTGAGCATCCTGTTGCTCATGTTCGCCTGAAAAATGGTTTGAGTGGAGTCTTTAATCAAGCGTCTTCAGTGTAAGCTAGACCATTCAAATGAAGACCAATTACCAACATCTACCTAGGGACATGTTGTTGATAACACTCTAGTCTAATAAGAAGAATTAGACCCGACATCTTGCTTAGTACTCCCTTCACGACTTGTACTAGGTAAACAACGGAATATATCTCACTTCTGAATCTTTGGTTATCTGAGTCTATGCCACCAATTACTACCTGACGCTAAAATAAGTCCCCAATGAAGACTTTGGATTTATGTAGGTTTTGATTCTCTGTCTATCATAAGATATCTTGAACCCTTAATGGAAGATATTTTTACAGCCCGTTTTGCGGATTATCATTTTAATGATAGTGTTTTTCCTCCATTAGGGGGAGAAAAGTTAGTTCCAGAAGAACGACGACAAATTACTTGTAATTCATCTACAATGTCTCATTTTGATCCTCGTACAAATCAATGTGAACTGGAAGTTCAAAGGATTATTCATTTGTAAATTAAATATTGCAATTTGATTACCAGATGCTTTTATTAATACAAAGAAAGTGACAATGTAACATCCCAAATTATACCCTAACAGTTTTATAACATGTTTTGGGTATAAAAGTAAATGTATATTTTTCCGGAATAAAATAATACTAAAACTAAAATAAGCAAAACCCGGAATTTATACAAAAGATAAGGGTAAATTGGTCATTTACCAATTTAGGACTTAAGGGTCATAATCTCATAAGCTTGTATGCCAAAGTAGAGAATAATATAAGTTGAATTGCAAATAAACGAAGATGAGGGACCAATGAGTAAATAAAGGAAGTAAAATCAATAAAAAGAGATAAGATCAAGCTTGTTCTCTCATTTTTTAGAGAACAAAAACGTGAAGGGAGAAAGGAAGAGAAGAGAAGAAGGAGAAGAAGAAGAAGAAGAGAAGGAAGAGGACTTGAAACAGTATGGAAGTCTAGTTTTGTATGGAATTGTATGGAATTAGTATGGTTTTGGGTATGGAAACTAAGATTTTTGTATGGTTTGTATGGATTGTTATGGGTTAGTGTGAATTTGTGGACTTTTTATATGAAATTCCTCCTTGAGCTAGGGTTTGAGGTGCTAGAGAGTGTGATTACTTGGTAGGAGTATGAAATCTTCCCGCACAGGGGATGGATTTTAGTATGGAGTATGGGTTTGTATGGATTAGTGTGAATTTTGTATGGACTTTGTTGAAACTTTGTATGGAACTTACTAAGGGTTTGTGAGAACACTTGTATGGAGGCTATGCTTTGGTATAGAATTTGTATGAATTTTGAACTTTGGTTTTAATTCTACTTTTAGGGTGGTTACAGGACAGTTGTAGGATGGTTTTATGCCATGTTTTGGCATGTTTGGTGCTGTGTTGTATATTTTGTGGCTAAATTGGGAGGATAATGTAGGCTAGGTGGACAAGGTTATTCGAGATGGTTTCGGGTCAAATTGGCGTATCACCGGATTTGCGAGAACTCTCTGCATCTTTGGTGCGTGGAAGCCACGCTATTGTGTGTGGATTGGGCTCAAATTGCGGCTCACGGCCTTGCGTAGTGCGTGGAACCCAGCAGCTATTGCGTGGCTGAGTAAGCGTGCAACCCTCAGTGCAGCGATTGCGTGGGTTCCGCGTAGCGCGGTGTGTGGGTTTCCGAGCAATTCGCGTAGCCGCACACACCTTGAACCCGACGGACTGATCATAACTTATTAAATGCGAACCGTTCAGGTGTTCTTGGACTACATGGAAAGTCCATTGAGTCAAGATTGCTCATACAGTGGAGGACGGTAGGTGACCATAGCCTGCTAAATCTGGGATTTTCTAGATTTCTTGGCCATTTAGGATTGGTTTAGTCATGTGTGACCTCCAACTTCGGACGGTCATAACTTCTTCGTCCGAACTCTGTTTTGGATGTTCTTGGACTCTATGGAAAGTCCTTTGAGTCTAGAATCCATCCATATATAGCATGATATTGGAATGATAGTAAATAGTTCATAAGAATACATGGTAACCATAGTTATTCATGCATATAATGAAATATTAAAAATGCAAAGATACAAATAAATGAGTGAAAATATCGCATATGATTACCGGATGACAATTATCATTAAGGAATATGAGATATGTATTGAACATAAAATACACATGGATTATCTGCTTAGAACCTGGTAGAGGGCTAGATGGGCATGCCTATTAGGAAAAGCAAATTAAACTATCTTGATCAGTTGGCCTAGTTTGGAGTGCATTCTGACGCCTTCGGACCTTATAGATGGTCATTGTCTCGTCTGATAACGCCATATGGGCCCTTATAGACCAGCATTTGTACGGTGATGCAGTGCCTTCGAGGCCCTTATAGTTTCCTTTATCCACTTCGATTTTGCAAACATGAAACATAAGCGGAAATAAGCAGTATACATGAAATAGAAATGTATATGATATATGGCCTTGATAGAAGCATGCATTCTTTATGTGATGATATGTATGATGCCAATTTTATGTTGACCAAGAATAAGAAGAAAAATATAAATGACATAAAATGAAATATGATATGATAAGAAAGTATAAGAATGCATAAGCATGTGTAAATTATAGGTATGAAACATATATAAGCATGTGTATATGACAAGTATGGAATACGAAATAAGTATATGATATGTTATATGTATATGTATATGTGTAAAGTGTGATGACTCTTATTGAGTTAGATCCTGAAGTATGATTTCCCACTAAGCTATAAGCTTAGCAGATGTTTAAATCCAGGTGTAGTCTGAAGAGGAAAGCAGGAGGGACGCTGTGTCCGCGTCCAATGGTCAATGCGTGCATCGCTGGGTGCTGGAAGACCTTTTGATTACATGTATATGTATTTTGTTTCTTTTGTAAACGATGTAAATGTGTAAATGTTGAATACTTGCATATATGGAGCTTGTATATATATTTTGTAATCCGCTGCTATGGAATATATTAAAAGTTAAATGTTTAACATTATATGAATGAACAAGCTTAAAGGCTATAAGTTTTAAAAAAAAATGACACCCTAAGCAACAGAGTCTTTGGAGTTAGGGCGTCCTGACAAAGTCACATATACAGCGCAAATGCTCTAGCACGGATTAATGTCCCTGAAGGACAATTAGCAAATGAGTTTAAAATATGCCTGAAGCGTGGAATACCTATTTGCTCAAAAGATATAACTCCCCAGAAAAGGAGAACACAAATGAGAATTGATACCCCTAAAAAGGTACATAATAAACAAAAGGCCCCTGTAGAGGTATTTGGTGAAAAAAAGGCCCTTGTAGAGGCATATATTGAACAAAAGACCCTTGAAAATGTTCAAAATAAAGAATTAGCCCTTGAAGAGCCGCAGGTACACGAAAATTATAAGATCTCGATAAATTATGTACCTGATAGAAAAATGAGAGATCAAAATAAAGTTATTATCAAGAATATTTTTGCTTCCCAAATGGCCTTAGACATCATAAGAAATAATGAGGATCCCGAACCACAAAATGTGGAAGAATGTCGAAATAGAAATGATTGGACAAAATGGAAAGAAGCTATGCAAGTAGAATTAAACTCGTTAATGAAGCGAGGGCGTTTTGGACTTCTATAGTCCAAACACTTAAAAGCTATAAAGCACATTTAGGTACAAATGGTATTTGTGCGGCCTTGATAAAATAATGAGATCATAAGATATAAAGCGCGATTAGTAACACAAAGGTTCTCGCAGAGGCGTGGTATTGGCTGAAGCATATTCTCTGTCATGGGCCTGATTACTTTCCTTTATAATGGTTTGACGGAGTCTACGAAAATTTGGATATGCGTCTCATGGATGTCATCACAACTTATCTATATGGATCCATAGATAATGATATATATATATATATATATATATATATATATATATATATATATGAAAATCCCTAAAGTTTAAAATTGCCTTAAGCAAATAATACAAAACCTCTCGTAATATGTTCTCAGTAATTACAACGATCTCTATATGGATTAAAGCAATTGAGCATGTCCTGATAAGCCTCGAATATTTATTGAAGAAGTGTGTACAAACAACCCTATATGCCCATGTTTTTATTAAGAAATCGGCAAATTTACGATTATTGTTGTGTGTATTCTGAAGAGCTCACAAGAACAGCAAAATATTTGAAATATGAATTTGAGATGAAAGATCTTAGGAAAGCAAAATTTTGTCTCGGCTTGGAGATCGAACATTTCCCTACTAGAATTTTAGTTCATCAACCGGCATATACTAAGAAAATTTTAAAATGTTTTTATATGAATAAAGCACATCCTTTAAGTTCGTCAATGATTGTCCGTTCACTTGATGTGAAAAAGGACCCATTTCGTCCTTATGAAAAGGATGAAGAATTACTTGGTCCTGAAGTATCATATCTTAGTGTCATTGGTGTACTTATGTATCTTGCTAACTGCACGCCCGGATATTGTTTTCTGTCAATTGCTCGAGCGGATAATAGTTTCCTCAGCAGACATTGGAATGGTATGGCATATTTTCTTATTGCATAGGAACAAGCGATATAGTTTATTTTACTCAAAGAAATCAAAACAACAATTGTTTGGATATGTTGATGCGGGATGCTTTTCAAACCCACATAGGCGAGATCCACAAACATGGTATGTGTTTAATTTGTAATGCGGCGCTATTTCCATGGAGATCTTTTAAGCGAGCAATGCATCATTGATGCGGGATACTCTGACCGAAGACATTGGAATGGTATCAAGCATATTTTGCGCTACCTCCAAGGAACAACTGATATGAATTTATTTTACTCAAAGAAATCAAAGCAACAATTGTTTGGATATGTTGATGCAGGATACTTTTCAAACCCACATAAGGCGAGATCACAAACATGGTATGTGTTTAATTGTAATGGAACTCCTATTCATGGAGATCTTTTAAGCAAACAATGGTGGCCACATCATCTAATCACTCATAGATTATAGCAATTCACAAAGCAAGTCGTGAATGCATATGTCTAAGATCGATGATTGACATATCGAGAATGTCTGCGGACTCCCTCTATTAAAAACTGACTGTGACATTATTTGAAGATAATCTTTGCATGCATTACCTGAAATCAAATGAGGTTATATCAAAGAGATAGAAGACTAAATACATTTCTCAAAGTTCTTTTATACACATGAACTCCAAAGAGTGGTGAATTGATGTTCAACAAATGCGCTCAGTGATAATCTAGCGGGACTTATTCACGAAGTCATTGCTAACCTCGACATTCGAAGCTAATACATAAGACTGGGCGTAATCGGCAAGATATCGACGTGAGGGAGCATGCGTAATGATATGTTGGTATACTGGCTCTTTTTCCATGATCGGGTTTTTCCCAGGTTTCTGAGCAAGGTTTTTAGCAGGCGGTCTGCAGATTTAAGAGCGATCAACGACATCATATGAATAATGTACTCTTTTTTCATCACTAGATTTTATCCCATTGAGTTTTACTAACCAAGTTTAATGAGTCATATTAGCGTGGTGGTCGTTAAGTGTTGTAAATAAAGATACCGTGTGGTGAATGACGCGCATCATGAACCTAATAAACTATTGAATAAGACTGATTGAACAAATGAGTAAAGTCGATTCATGAAGGCTTTCATGAATTCCGCTATAATTTCATTTTATATTGTTAATGTATGGGGATTAGGTAAGCACATAAAAGACTCTCTCTTCTACATGCAATTGCATCACTTTTAAGAAAGAAAGAAAGGAAGAAAGAAAGTTTTTCACCTTTCGAATTTATCTACATTTCTTGTTCATTTATAGTTCCCTCTCTTTCCTCTGTTTTTCTTGTTATGTACATAAAGAGAATAATATACTTCTCTTTAGCTTTGCACTGTATAATAATTTTACAACTTTTTTTTTTTTTTTTTGCATGAAGAAACACTTTTTAAAATCTAAAAAGTCACTTAGAAACATTTATAAGTGATTCTCCTAAAAATAAGAAATTATTTCATTAAACATTTTGAATGGAACTACTGTCAATGGGTTCGGTAGGATTGAATACTACATTATTCTGGATTGATATAGTTCTATCCTTCGATATGATATTTTATTCTGGTTTGGTATAGTTCTATCCTCGATTCGGACTAGTCCTAGAGTAGTCCAAACATCAAGGTTCTTTCCCAAAACCCTAATAATTCAAAAACCCTCACTGTCAGGATCAAATACAAAAAATTTCCGTTCCATTTTTTCTAAACAAGCCAAAGTTACATTGTAGATTGAGTTTAGCATGCTGCTTGCATAGTTTTTTCAGTCTTTTGATTTATGGATCATTTCTTATTTATTAAATTTAGTTCTTTAGTTCAAAAAAGCTGGATGTAGTTATTTAGCTATTTAAAGATTGGTCTTTAGTAAGGTAATAAAATTTAATAGCATTAACGTAAGCAACGACGAGCCTGCTTAGCGGTTTTTTATAGATTTTGGTTGAGTATAATTGTGTTTGGATCATATTCGTGTTGACTGCCTAACACGTTTAATAAATTGGTCATAAATTGCCAAGAACTCGAAGCACCATTACGAGGACAATAATTTGTCTTAAGGATATTGTGTTCAACATAATACTTGATCATTCATGATTTATGCAAACAGGTTCTATCAGTTTTCATTAATGTTTTATTTGTTTGTTTTATCTGTTTCTCATAGTCATACAGATATTGGATCCAGTTTCGTTCTATTCTATTGCTACTGCCTAACACATTGAACTTTTTTGAGGACATCCGATGCTTAATCCATATTTTTTTGGTTTTAACAGATGTATTGGCCGAAGTTGCTTGTTCACAAAACAAAATTAACTGCATCTCTCTAAAATGACCTAGATGCAAATTCCCAAGAGGAAGCTTGCTTTGAAAACAAGGTCCATGCCTTCTCTTTGTAGTAACTCCTTTTGATTTGGTTTACATGACCTAATCATCACAATTTTAAACATCAGAGAAAATTGATTCTGTTGATAGCTGACATGGAGCAGTTCATCAATTTTGAGTTGGTTTGTTTATTTCCACTTGCTTTTTTAAAACCCTTGAAAAATGATTCATGATTCATGAAGGGTGATCCTAGAGGCGTGGAGATTAGGGAATGTAAGCTCATATGTTAATAACGTATTTCATACAACGTTACACTAGTGGTAAAGAACAAGTGTAATCTAATGCCTTTTGGAGGCCCTTTGGAAGAATCACTTTCAATGGAAGCACCTTTTACATTTTTCTTTTTGATTAGTAAAACGAAATATACTAAAGGAAAGAGCGCCAACAAAAAATGGTCCAAAGTAGGAGCACCTTTTACATTGTGTCCCCATTTGAGATTTGAGAAAATTCAACCAAACTTTCTTTGGGATAGAAACGTGGTAAAGAGGAAGCCACATTTTGTAAGTGATAGGTGGTGTGTTCATCTAAAAGCAAAGGGGATTAGGAGTTAAACGCTTATTCACTCTTAATAAGGCCCTCTTTAGTAAAAAGATACGATGATTTGCGGTGAAAGGGAGGCCCTTTGGGAGCAAGTCATTCTAATGGGGCTGCTTTGTGCGATACTTTACCTTCCTCGTTTGCCTTGGTAGAGTTGAAAGAGCCAGTAATGTTTTAAAAATCGGATCGATGATTGAATTGAAAAAATTATCGGTTCGCTAGTTCGTGGTTGGGCCGTGATTGAGCAGTGGCGAAATAAATATATTATTTATATTTTATTTAGAATTTTAAGTATATAATTAATGATTTTTAAGATATTTATTTGTACTTTTATATAAATAAAGCATTTTAAAATTTATTTTGAAAATATTTATAATGTTTAAATATGAAAGCATGTAAAATTGAAGAAACTTATTTATATAAATATATCTTAATTTGTAGTAATATAATTTATTAACATAAAATAATCGCATGATAATGACGTAGTGGTAGAGTGATTCTTTTGTAGCTTAACGCCACATATTCGAATCAACGGACATGTGGTATTTGATATAGCCCCATTTTTGAATTCTAGTATTTTTGTCACAAGTAAACGGCGTCGTTTGAGCTTAAAAAAAAATAATTTGTGGGAGCGAGCGGCAGTTCGTGGAAATGCGTCGGTTCGACTATCAGTTCAAACCGTTCTCATCCGGTTTATTCACAATCGATTTTTTGCATTGAATCGGATCGATTTTGTGATCAATTGACAGTCTGATCGATCGAATCGGTTATTCCGATCCGATTTTCATAACATTCGAAAAGGTTTGGGTGGCATAAGTTTGAGATTCTTTGGGTGAGGTGGGAGGTTGGCATGCTGCATCCCTATTGTTTAAGATGCTTAAAAAAAATACACCCCTTAAAGTTGGAAAAACTTTTGTCAACAATAGAAAAATAATGAAAAAAAATAAATTTGATAGAATTGATAATAAGACTTTTTTTTTTTACACTAAATTGATAATAACATTTATTTTGTAAAATTATATAAAATTTGAATGATTTTTTCTTTATTTTAGATGATATTAAAAAAAAATTATATATCTTTAACAAATAAAAGTGTTACCATAAAAATTTATAAACCATAATATAAAAATATTCCATCATTCTTTTTATAACAAAATTGAACAATTTACCAGTGCAAAAAAGTTATAGAATTATATTTTATCAAAAAATAAAAAATATAAGAATATTTAAATTTTTAACTGTTAAGAGTAGGATAGTTTAGACTATTTTATATTGTCTTGGTGAATCAAAATCAAACTTATAAAATAGGATGTGACTTATATTGAAATAATTTATTTCTATCTTTCTAAAATTACTCCAAAAATGCTACTAGGAGGAAATGATTGAGATTTTCTTTCTTCTATGTATAAACACATAATAATAGTAATGATAATTGGGCGGCAAGTATGAAAATATCCTATATTTTTTTTGTTTTAAACAATGTTTTAAAAATCGAATGATTTAAACATCCAATCAGATGGGTAATCAAACTGCTTACAAACCGTGTGAACCGGTTCAACCGCTCAACCCGAGCGATTCTGAAAGAACCGTCAATTCACACCACACTATAAAATGCTAAACAATCGTCAACCATAAGGAGAGCGAGCTTCACACGTGGAGGATTGTTGACGTGATTATCTTAGGAACACATCGAAATTAATACTGACGCGATTAGCAGAAATACTGCGGTCGCAGATTGATTCGCGGGTTTTGGTAGAGATCTATGGGTTCGGGTGTCATAGTCAGCCGTTTAACGTATTTAATAAGCGAATTACCGTATTCGGGTGAGGCATCTTTAATCGTTTACGCCGTTCTGTTTAAATAAAATTAATAAATTAATATATATATTTTTAAAAATAATCATTTTAAATTTGTAATATGATTGTTATTTCGGATTGTTTTATGATTTGTAATATGGTTGTTGGTGGAATTTGGATACTTTAGTTTGAATATTTAGATTGTAATTTGTACTTTATTATATAGTGTTGTGGTATGAATGATGTCTCTAAATATTACATTTTTGTGTTAGTTTGTTAGTTTATGAAGTTAACATTTTTAAATAAACGGATGAATGGTTAAGCGGGTGGTTTCACCAGGTGTTAAATGGGTGGCTTGGGTGTGCAGCGGGTAAATGGGTCAAATGGTGGTTTATCGTATTGGAACCAACCAACTTCAACCAGTTTAAAATTAGGCGTGTTAAGCGAATTAGTGTCGTGTTACCGTTTATTAAGCCGGTTAGGTATTCAGTGTTTGATTTTTCTCGTTTATTAAGCGTGTGGAGTATGCGGGTTCATGTTTTTCAGCGTCGCCGTTTAGCATGTAGTTAACGACGACCGTTTGACACCCACACAATTAATACCCATTTGACTCGCACAAGTGGAGCTATATTGGGCTTAAGGGGACAAATACCCCCTGAAAATTGGGGAAAAAAATTGTTTATAAAAGGGTTGGAACCCTTGATCCCTTGTTTAGAAAGTATGATACTTAACTATCACACTATTATACCTCTTGAAAATATATGCCCTTTAACTATATTATCTACCTCCGCCACTGAGTGTGAAGACGTGAATGGAATAGCTAATATAAAGGCTTGTGCAACTCAATCCTCTTCTGATGTGGGGCATGTAAAACTCGGGCAAATTTAAATTTTTCTGAAAAATGGTAAAACAGTAAATTGTTGTTACAATACAAACTACAAACCTGAAATTTTATAGATCTTGGATGACAAAGCGGATGCTACCAGATTGGATTAAATCTTGCGAAATCTAGTTCACAAGCCAATTTAAAGTGAATCTTGGGAATAGTTGGATTTGTGTGATTTTGAGGTGATTAGTGTGCGGTGGACCCCAGCGGGATTTTTAAGAAAAGTCTTGAAAATGAGAAATAATTTAAGTAAAATTTATTTTAAAATAATTTGAACTTAAACCGAGACAAAATAAATCGTTTCGGGATAGAAACGAACCCGAACAAGTCATGGAGACGTGGCGCGAAGTGAGCCAGCTACTTAAACATTAAGTGAGGGGCTGGGGGACAAAATATCCCATTTTTCATTTTGGTTCTTGGTTTTTACGAGAGAGAAAGAAAAGAAGAGGAAGAGAAATTTAAGACTTAACTGATGATCAGGGAGTTACGTCGATCGGGTCGTCGAAACCGAAGCCCAAAGTTTATCGTATCAGCGAGGTTTCTGGCGTACATACAAAATGAGGATTTCACGAATATCGGATGAGGAGATTTGGGGAAATCAAGTTTTTAGGCTTAGGAGGTGCTCTTGAAGCTTCTTACCCTTTCTACTGCTTTTCAAGAGGTAGAGATTCTTCCTAGTTTAGTTTATTTCCAACCTTAGGGTTGTTCTAAGAGAGTTTGGTTATGTTGATGCTCTAAGGGGCTATTTGGATTGTTTTAAACATCTTTAATGGCCGTTTTGCAACCCATTTGTGGGTGGTTTGGTGAATTAATTTGTGGTTGTGTATAGTATGTCCCAAAATTGTTTAGGGACTGTTTGGATTAAAAAGAATTATCCAGACTGCTAAGAGGATGTTTGACTTGTTTTAAATGGCCTTAATAGTCGTTTTGCGGTCCGTTTGTGGCCGGTTGGTGAATTGATTTGTGGTTGTGTGTAGTATGTCCCAAAAAAATTGTTTAGGGACTGTTTGGATTAAAAAAAATAATCCAGACTACTAAGGGGTTGTTTGGCTTGTTTAAAACGGCTTTGATTACCGTTTTGCGGCCCGTTTGTGGTCGATTTGATGAATTAATTTGTGGTTGTGTATAGTATGTCCCAAAATTTGTTTAGGGATTGTTTGGATTATAAAAAAATAATAATAATTTGGACTGCTAAGGGCCTGTTTGGTTGGTTTTGTGGCTAATTTAAAGGTTTGTTTGGCCGATTTTATGGCCATTTTAAGGGTCGTTGTGTGGGCTATTTTGTGAGTATTTTATATGTCACATTTAGCCTTAAGAGTTAAAATCATGGCTACTTGATTTGTAATAACATGTGATTTGCTAATTGTTGTTTGATGAATGTTGATATATTGACATTGTATCAATGTTTGCTTTGATACATGTGATGTAATATAATTTATTACTATTAAGACATATTAAAACGTATGAATTGAATTGTCTATATGACATTCATCACATATGTAACATGACATTAACATGCAATTGTGCATCATATTGCACAAGCATAAAGGCATCGCATTCCATAAGTGTGAGTGCATAGTTGAAATCAAACACCGCATTTGGTGATTGATGAGTGGACTCGATACCGTTGGACGAAGTTCAATAGAGTCGCACTATTGCATTAAATGAAAATTTTGTGTCGAGTAATAGCAAGAAGGACTAGACATCCCTCGGGTTATAGATTCGATAGTGGTTCATACACTTCAACGGTGAAAATCTAAAAATTGTAGCAAGGTGTGCGGAGCTTGTGGTGAGACCCCGAAAATTCACTGCCTGAAAAAGACATATGACTTTGTATATGAAATGATCATTTGAGGTTTAACATCTAAAACGCTTTTAGTTTATAAACAAATGATTTTGTTTCGAAAATGATCATTGGATGTAATATACCAATGACGGATTTTATTATACATTAACATTGCATTGTGTGGTGGGAGTCGGTAAAGACTCGGGTATGGTGCATAAGTGAGTCTCATCTCATTTAATGACATGACATGTAGAATTCCAACTTAGGATTATATATTATCAGTTTGAATTGTTTGACAATGTGAAGTGTCAAAAGTGAATATCAGACGCGGGCACTTGCGCAGGAGTAACCTTTATGTGGAAATTACTCTCACTGGCATGACTCACCTTATACGAGATAACATTTCAGTGGGACATGCACTGACGGGCATTTCTCATCCGGGCGTAAGGAAGTGAAGAAAAAGCCGACTTGTGGCTTTATGATTATTTTTATAATATTTTTTGAGTAAATAAATTTTGGCTTGTACTTTTATGTGAAAGAGTAGTAATTAAAATTATATGAACTGTTTTTAATATGGTCTTATATGTTTTAATATGAATGTGGATAAATGGGTCTGGTGTGGTCAATTTTTACTTATAAACACCCACCAATATCATCTATATCGCTTTAAACGCCACGTTATCAGATATCATGGGCAGCTGAAGTTTTGATATAACTCTTCGTACAAATGAAATTTTATCCGATTTTTGTTAAATTATGATCCCGATAAATAGGATACAACAATGTGATATCGAGTTACATGTTATCTATAGGCATTTCATGTTAATTGGGCACTTAACTAATCCCCTGATTTTTGTCATAGGATTATAAACAAGAATAAAATCAAAAAATTAACGTCACATGAAGAATTAGAAGATTCGAACCTGACTCAATTTGATTTAAGTTCTATAAAAAAAATAGTATAGTTCCATATTTTGAAAAATATGAATGCAAATATAAATATATTTTTATCTTTGTATTTATAAATATTTTAATTTTTAGGTATTATGAATATTATATTTCATAAAAGTTAAAATATTAATATACATATATGCAAATGAATAAATAATATTATAAATACTAAATCATATATATTTTTAATTTAAAAACTAATTATAATTTTTTTTAAATATAAATTTACATATTTATTATACGACGATTCAACTGCTGATTCGACCACTACTTTTAACCAGCTAATCATAAATCTAGAATTTTTCTCGGTTTAGTAACAATCTAGTTTTAAAACTTTGGTTTTAGTTAACTCAAAATTAATGGTATAACATATAAAGTATAAAGTTAATATATATTTTTGGAAGTTATTTAAATTTTTTAAAGTTTAAAATAGTAAAAGAAATATACATTCTATGAGAAAAATTATGTTACATTTATCAACATGATTATATTTAAACTCATACAATTTTCAAAACAAACTGACCTGGGTAAAATCTTTCAATAATCACTGAATGAAATCGAGAACCCATAAATGAAAACAAAAATTAAAAAAAAAATATATCCCGAAATGTTTTGAGCAAATTGAAGAAGGGTTAAAAAAATCATTTTGTTTTGAGTTTTATAATGTTAAAAAAAATCTGTTTTATTTTTTATTTTTTTGGTTTTCTGATCCTTTATAAAAATGCATTTTTTTAACTTGCCATTGGTTTCGCATTCCTCATAAACTTTTTTTTTTTAAATATAATTATTTTGATAAACCATAATATAATTTTTTCTTTAAAATAATTATGAAACACAAAGGAGTAGCTCAATTAACGTAAAACATCGAGGTGAGGTTACCCAACGATTAGTTCCCTCAAAGCCTCTATCCCGAACATCCACGATTATTAAAAAAAAAAACAATATAATTGGTTTTCACTATTCATAATTTAGATTAATAATAAGTTAAAATAATGATAAAACTTATCATCTAGTCCACGAATCATATTTTCTTAGTCAATTTATAGCTTTATAAATCTTAAAAAATGAGAAAAGAAAATAAAAGAAAGGAAAAAAACCTTACCATTCCAAAACAAACTTCTAAAAATATTATACGAAAACCGAGATTTACACTTCACATGAATGAGTTAGATAACGTTTGTTTTATTTAAGGTAATGGTGCATATATACCTAATCATCAGTTCCCTCATAGCCTTTAGAGGTTTTCCCCGAATATCCATGATTATTAAAAATAATTAAGATAATCATAAGAGGGTTCAAATTTTAACTAAACAAATAGTGGAATACCAATATAATTGGTTTTTACTATTCATAATTTAGATTAATAATTAGTTAAAATAATGATTAAATTTATCATCTGGTCTATGAATCTTATTTTCTTGGTCAATTTATAGCTTTATAAATCTTAAAAAATGAGAAAATGAAAGAAAAAAAAAGAAAAAAAAAAACATTACCATTCCAAAACAAACTTTTAAAAACATTATACGAAAACCCGAGATTTACACTTCACATGAATGAGTTAGATGATGTTTATTTTATTTAAGTTAATATTTGATGATGCCTTTTTAACTTAATCGGGCCGGAGGTAGGGTCAGTTGGGCCTGACCCGATTGCTCAGGGTCAGGATGCAAAGGCCCTGACTGTCGCCGGCGCAGATCGCCGCACCATCGATCCGCAGGTTCCTGGACGCAGCACCCTCCGCAAAAACGCGGAAGAAGGGGTCGGGCGAGGGTCGCGCCGCGCCGTCCGACGCCTGCTCGCTTCTTCTAAGAGAAAAGAGAGATCGCCAGAGTACGAACGTCGCCACAGTACGCTGGGCTCAAGAACGAATATAAGAATGTCGCGCATCTTCACCGATGGGGTGACCTCGCATTTATAGTCGAGGTTCAAATCCGCTTGGATGGTAATTAGGAGTCCTTCCCATCGACGGGATATTTCTATTTTAAATTCATACTCCGATCCCAGACAGATATAGAAAAGCGGTTTACTTCTGATAGTCTT
The DNA here is from genome assembly GCA_016808115.1 of Tetrastigma voinierianum. NCBI lineage: Eukaryota > Viridiplantae > Streptophyta > Magnoliopsida > Vitales > Vitaceae > Tetrastigma > Tetrastigma voinierianum. The sequence goes on along the minus strand of JAEQBH010007480.1, from coordinate 75,601 downwards.
CTTTCCTTATGTAAGATTCAACCTGGCAACGATCTATCATTATCCTTTCTTTCCTTGTAGGGATCCGGGAATAAATAAAATATATCTTTTCTATTTTCTCTCGTTTAGACAGAGGTAATGCGCTTATCGATTCGCTATGGATTTTTCAACTCGCCTCGCATTCTGGGCTTTGGGCTCAGCTGACCGTCTCGCTCGTGCCGACGTGAAAGTGCCTGGTTTGATATGGAGCCCACCCTTTCCTCCGGGCCTAGGAACTGGATATCACCCATTTTTCACCCATATCGCTCGCCTCAAACTCTCAGGTACGGCCGCGTGGCAATGTAATTCTTCTCGTCATTCAGCTATTCCACGCCAGCCCGCCGGTGCTACGATTAAGAGATGATTAATGATGACTCTTTCGGTTTCGCGCTTGTTTCTTCATATTCTCCTCACTTCCTCGCCCTTTCATCGAATCCCCTATCTCGAAGCCTGATCTTGTTCTCTCGCTATCTTGTAACCGCATCCGCCTTCTCAGGGATCCTTTGGCAAGCTCGGCCGACTCCCCATTTCATTCCCGGGCCCTCGTTGCTTCCATCTCCCGTCCTTTTCAGCGGATAGACAGCCCCAGCAGCTTATTCGTTTCCTGCCTCGCCTCATTATTTGCTTGCATCATGGGTCCAAATCGTTCGTCATCTTTGTGTATCAGCGATGACTCTTCGGCTGGGATGTGTTTGGCCCAAGTGTGCTAGGGCATTCCGCTTTGTTTGACAATGCTTAGCCTCAACTCCGCCTCCCGAGGCGCTCCTCCCTTAGGTAAGGGTAAAAGAAGATAAACCCGATCACATATCCTATGGGCCTGACTTCTCAGACCGCCGCTCGCATGCCGTGAAGGCGGGCCCAGTAGGCTGGTCCTTCATATGAGTCTACTTTGTCGAGCGCATCGACCTCTCCCCGGTGTCCAATATGGTCCCCTGATGTTTTCGACCTTTACACCGTCTCCTGTAATGGTATGGTCCGCTAAGTCGCGAATAACGGCCTTCGCTTCCTTTACACCCCTTCATAAAGAAGCTCCTTTCAACATTTCAACATCCGCCCTTCCTACTGGGCTCCCAATGGTCGGGGGTATTTTAGTTGGTTTATTGGTCTTTTAAGGACAGAGGGCTCGCGTCCCCAATGTGGCTCGTTCCTCCCATCTTTCATCCGATGGCTACTCGTGAGGGTTTTATTTATTTTCCGTGACGCTCAATTCTCCGGGTGATCCTGACCTTCCTTCTTTGCACCGGTCATAAAGCCGACGAGCATTGCTAGTGGTTCCAACTGGGGAGTATGATTCTGATAGGACGACACTCGGGTGTGCCCAGGACGTGAGCTCGATAACCTTCGTGAGAGTTGCATTACTTTGGTTTGATTTGTCTAAAGACGATCGAATATTTCCGACCTTACGCTTCCTTATGCTTCCCATGTTCGCCTTAACCTTAGCGACTTAAGATGTCAGCCGTGGCCCCAGCTCGCTGGAGGAATGTTCGCTCGCTCCACGCTAGTATCGATAGTCGAACATTCCCAGCCCTCTAATTTGTTGCCCGAGACGTTTCACTGCTTGGAGGCCCCGCCTTTCTACCCCGGGAGTTTTTCCGGCCCATCACGCCACTCCTACCGTGGAGAGATTTTGGGCTTCATCCAGGGCCGATCTCGTAAGCCCCAGAGTGTGAAGAGGAAAAACCAAGCTCCTCCGCAGAAGGGACCTACGGCCCCGCCAAGATTCGGGAACCGGGGTGTCTCCTCTTCTGGCTCCGAGAACCTAGAGCAGCAATGCCGCCCTCGCCGATGCTCGCATCCGTGCGCCCTTCCTCTTCCGCCCAGAGCCGAACGCGGCGCCGCCACCCCCTAATTGAGGTTCAAGAATTGGGGGCATCACCTCCTTCTTCTGCCCAAGAGCCGGAGCAGGCGTCGTCACCCCTGGTTTTGACCTTACTGTCTTCTCCTAAGCCTGTCGTCAAGGCAAAGGGTCTTTCAAGTGCAACCGTCGCCCCGCCGCTGACGGCTCTGCCTATAACCGTATGGAATCCGCCTTCTGACAATGCCAAGTCACCTCCTCGGGGGATGGCAGAGCCGAAAAAGAAATCGAAGCAAAAAGCTGGTGCAACCAGGGCTTCTCTGCTCTCTAGTGCCGGCAGCTCAGGGCAGCCATCTCGCATAGCCTCCTCCCGAGTCCGACGCTGGGAGTTCAAAGAGCGCCTGATGAAGCTGCGTTGTCTCTTTCAGGATTGCTTCTGAAGTCCAGAATTGTGTTTATTTCCATGCTTGTTCTATGCTGAACACTATGTCTGTGTCTGACATGCAGGCTGCCACCCATTTGAAGGGCCCGACCGATATACAAACTCGAATGAAAAACATGTGAGGATCGCCCGATGAGTAAAGCCAAGGTGGCTTCTCTCACTTCTAAGCGGCCGAAAGCCAAGCAGGACGAAGCGCAAAGATATGACCAAGAAATGTGGCGGCTTGTTTGATCTAAGCACACTTTACCTGGGCCAAAGTTTCTGGGCGTAAATAGAGAACGAGATCCGAGCAGCTTTGACGAAGGCCGAGGGCGAAGCTTCTCGGAGGTTAGTGGGTGAGCTCCAAGTCACAAGAAGATGTTGGTCGAGACTCCTGGAGGGGTTGAAATCATTCCAGTGAGCTTCAAATGGTTGGGGTGGAGGAGCTCATCACCTCCGGTGTGGCGGATCTTCGTGTGGAGCCGCTGGCACGGATTCAGCGCCAAAGAAGAACAACTCGAAATTGCTTGTCGCGAGGCTCGAGGCAAGGTGTTAGCTAGAGACTCCGTCGTCGTGAGTCCTCCGGGTCAGAATTTATCAAGACTACCGAGCGAGGATCGTAATGGCTTGCGCAAGTATCTTCATCACAAGTCACCCGGTTGCTCGTATGACTTGAGGCATTATCCGACGTATCATGTAGATCGCTTCTGCCTGCTACTGGGTGGCTCGCTTCAACTAAGGCCTTTCACGCGCACTGTGATTCAGGGATTTGGCCCCTTTGACCTCCCAAGCGACGAGGAGGCGGGGGAGTCTTCCGATACGAATTATTCCTGTGAGCCTGGCATTTTACCGAAGTTCCTTCTCATTCTTCATCGCCCGATGCCCGAATTCTTGACTCATTTATGCTTTCCCGATGCCGACCTCTCTCCCCTTTGGTCGCCTAGTGGCCCGACACTGTGTAGCCTTCCTTAATAAATACCCATTTTTTGAAAACTCAGGCTCTAAATTCGAGATATCTTTATTCTTTTTCCGAATCGTATAACCCGATTTGAAGGTCTCAAAGAATTTAGATCCAGATCGAAATTTTGCATACTCATCCCCGTTTGAACTGGTCGGTTCCCCACTTATATGGTCGGGGTGGGTGGGAGCTCACGGATTGGCCCGCGGCTCCACAATAGTCTGACCGGCGTGTCACCGGTTTTGTACGAGGTCACAATGCTTCGAGTACGAGTGAAGTCACCTTTGGGGCTGTTGATGGAGGCTCGTCAGAGTGTGCGGTTGAGTAGAGCTGTTGGGAAGAGCTCAATGATAACAGAGGGAAGGAGCCCGATCGCTTGAGTCCAAGTGGAAGGGCTCACAATGTGAATAGTAGGCTCGCCCATCCGAGCCGAGGGATGAGCCTCACAATATGAATTGTACGAAGGAGCCCGCCTGGTCTGAGTGCAAGAGTTTCACTGTAATGTGAATAGTAGGAGGGAGTTTCCGCCCCCGTTTGGAAATCCAAAGTGAAGGGCCTTCGCCAATGTAAATAGTATGTAAGGAGCCCGCCTCGCTTCGGGCGGGCAGCGTAAGGGCTCATCGTAATGAATAAGGATTAGAGATCGCCCACGTTGGATCGAAGGAAGAGCTCGTCAGAGTGAATAGAAGCGTAGAGCTCGTCCATGTTGACTGATGAGAAGAGCTCGTCAAAGTGAATAGAAGCGTAGAGCTCGTCCATGTTGACTGATGAGAAGAGCTCGTCATAATGAATAGCAGAGCGCAGCTCGCCCATGTCAATAATGGAAGAGCTCATCCGAATGAATAGTGGAGAGCTCGGCCCACGTTGATCAAGGAAGAGCTCGCCGTAGAATACAGCTAGAGCTCGGCCCATGTCGATCACGAAGAGCTCGCCAATGTGAATGAGCGTAGAGCAGAGCTCGCCCACGGGGGCCAGTCGATGCGAAGAGCTCACAATGTAAATCAAGTGAGTAGGAGCTGGCCCATGTTTGAACGATGAGAAGAGCTCGCTTCTGAATGAATAGTTGGTCTGGCGCCAGGACCTTTGGGGCTATATAGCCTCGGTGGCTGCCCCAAATTCTAATGCTGATTCGACTCATGAAAGGCGGTGGCTCGTGGTTGAGCAAGACGACCGTCGAGTGGAGCACCCGGCTCATGGCGCGAAGGGGTCTTGGTGGCGCCCAAATAAAATGGGTTGATCCGACTCGCGAAAGGCCGCGGGCCCGTGGTTGAGTAGATCTAATCTTGTCGAGTGAGCAACCCGGGCTCATGGCGTTGAAGGGCCTTGGTATGCTCTAATAAATGGGAATGATCCGACTCGCTTAGGCTACGCCGCCCGTGTCGGAAGCGTACGACCGTAAGAGTGAGCAACGGCTCATGGCGTAGTGGCCTTGCATGCCTCCAAAATCGAAATGGGTTGATCCGACTCGCGAGGCGCCGTGGCCTCGTGTTGAGTAGACGACCGCCGAGTGAGCAACGGGGCTCATATGCAAAGGGCCTTCGTGGCGTTCCAAATTCGAAATGGGTTGATCCGACTCGCTGAAAGGGCCAGTATCTGCGGTTGAGCAGACAACCTCGCCGAGTGAGTAACGGGAGTTCATGGCGAAGGGTCTCAACCGCTTTCGCAGGTGATGAAACGCCACGTGTGAAGAAACGCTTCGTGTGACTTCCTATGTTCGAGAAACTTCTATGGAGAACTGCTTCGTGAGAGGAAAATGCTTCGTGTGAATTTCAGTTCTTGAAAAGGTGCGAACTGCCATTAATGCTGGAGAATTTGGAACGGTTGCGTGAGCCGAGCTTGGCCCCCTTACAAATAGTTGTTCCGCTTGTCCCCGTGATTATGCCCTTTCGAGATTCTCGCTATAATATGGGAATGTGAAGTTCGCACTGGGTGATTTGGATGCTCAAGTTTGGTCGTTTTGTCGGGTTCCTCCGACGCCTCGATCAACAACTTTTCTCGGTCTCCATTTGTGGAGTTGTGTTTTCCCTGCCTTCCCTTTATGGGAGTTATGTTATCTCTCAGCTTTTTGGCTAGGAGTGCGCCCTGAGGGGCGGCGAACTTTGCGCCGCTTCTCCGCTTTTCTCGTTTATCTTCTTCTTCCTCCTTTCTACCTCTCATCTTTTCTTTTCTTTTTCTTTTTCCACAGCCTTTCTCATCCTATTCTTTCTTTCTTCTTTCAAGCTCTTCTCCTTTGTTCCCTTTTTTTTTTTTTTTTTCTTTTCTTCCTTCTCCTTCTTCTTCATCTTCATTCCACATTTCTTTTTCCGCCCCACCCCCCCTTTCTTTTTCTTTTTTTTTTTATTTCTTTTCTCTCCTTCTCCTTCTTCTTCATCTTTCGCCTCCACATTTCTCTTTCCTCGCCCCTTTTTTTTCTTTTTTTTTTTTGAAGCCAAGCCGTGTTGTATGCTATCAAGATGTAGGGGATGATGCGACTGGCTGTAACCCAATTGTAATCCGATTGTAATCTAATTGTAATCTGATTGTAACCTGACTGTAATAAAGAGAGCCTTTTCCTTTATGAATTTTCCTATTATGCTCCTTTCTGATTTCCATATATTTGAACTGTATGAGATGTCCGACATCGTGATTAACAAATGTTCAACTCGCTATGCACTAATTAACATGGCCCTATTACAAACCAACGCTTATTGGTAAAAACGTTTGAGATGTTCCGCGTTCCACGTATGCTTCAAGATTTTTCCCTTCCTCGTTCGAGTTCAGAATTGCCCCGGTCCGACGACGGTTATGATGTGCACGATCTTCCCAATAAATTCCGCCCATACCGGATTTTCCTTGCCTACAGAGTTTTCTTAAGCACTAAGTCGCCCGATGTAGCCGGGCCCGACCTTTGATTGTAGTACTCACGCTTTCCTTTAATATTCCTCCGAGCGCGGTTTTGAACTGGGCTCGCGCTTCTCGCCTAGGAGTTCTAAATTCGCACGAAGGGCCTCGCGCCAGGCTCCTCCGATGCTAACTCAATCCTGGGAGATTTTATTCCGACCTCTACAGGGCATCAAGCCAAAGGCTAAAGTTAAGGCAAAGGGGGTTTCTAGTAGCTATCTTTTTGTGTCACTCGTAGGCCCATAGTACCGTGAAGGTATTCTACCCACTCCTTTACGGTCTTCCAACTCGGGTTCTCAAAGAGACTTTAAGGGTCCTCGATGGTGACTCCTACCGTCCGTTTGACCAGGTGCCGGGACCCAGTAATACTATTAATTCCAAGCTCGCACAAAAGTCTCTAAATTTAGTCGCTATCGAACTGCTTTCCATTATCCGATACTGTGGCCTCGATACCAAACCCGGCAAATGATAGTCCGCCACAAAAATTCTCAGATCTTTTGCTCCGTGATTGATCGTGGCTAAAGGCCTTCCGGCTTCGCCCATTTGGTGAAGTAATTCATCGCGAGCGATTATGAATTTACACTGCCCTTTTCCGATGGGGCAAGTCCCAATACGCCCAAACCCCATTGGCAGCGGCCAAGGCTTCGTGATCGACGCCGCGGTTTCATGGGAGGCTGAGATCTCGCGTGCTTCCGGCATCTTGCATTTTTTGACTAGGTCAGTTGCGTCCTTGAGTATAGTTGGCCAGTAGTATCCCTGTCTCAAGACCTTCCCCGATAATGCCCGAGCTCCTATATGATTCCCGCATATGCCCTCGTGTACTTCTCTTAGCACGTACCCAATGTCTTCTCCTGCGATGCATTTCAGGAAAGGTGTGAAGAATCCTCGCTTGTAAAGGCTTCCTTGTGGTTGGTAACCGAAGATTCACCCATTCGCCGCTTCTTTCGGTCATCCGCAGGGTTCGTCATTAATATAATCCCAAATAGGGTCCATCCAACTCTAAGACGGATCCTACCGCCACCATCATGCCATATATGGCTCTATCAAGGTTCGCAAGTATTCACAAGTGTTGACATGCCGAGGTCTTCCGAGAGGTCGTGGGCTAATCTTTGCCAAGGCGCCGTTCTGGGAATTCCTTCTCGCCTGTGGACATGTGTTACATGGACCTGGGCGAATTTTCTTTGATAAGTCACGAACCTTCTGGAGATATAGGATCATTCTCTCGCTTTTGGCCTCATATGTGTCTTCTATCTGTCTAACCACCAGTTGAGAGTCACTGTAGACCTCTAACTGATCAACCTCTAACGAATGAGCAAGGTTGAGGCCTGCTATGACGGCCTCATATTCGGCTTCATTGTTGGATGTTCTGAATCCAAACCTGAGTGCATATTCAATGTCTATTCCTTCGAGAGCAGATAATCTACCCACTCCTCGGGCGCCAGGCTCCATCTACAAAGAGCTTCCAAGTGGAAAGGTCGGCTGCTGCTTGGGTATCCGCGTCGGATTCTGTTGGTGCAAATTCCATGGACAAAGTCCGCAGATCCGCTCTTTATGGCGGCTTTCGCCTATCTGATATCAAACTCGCTTAGTTCTATGGCCCATTTCATTAACTGCCTCGAGGTCCTCGGGTTTGTGCAAAGATTGCTTCATTGGGTATCTGGGCTGGGACTTCTATGGTAATGAGTCTCAAAATACATGAGCTCCGAGCGCGCTACTGTGGCCAAAATTAATTTTTTCCATTTTCATCTTTCCTCCAAGCCTCTAGTGGCTCTACTGGCAAGAATAAACCCATGTCAACCCGTTCTTATCTCCTACGCAGACGCTGGTTGAAAAGTCTCGACACACGGCTACACAGGTGAGGAGTTCCCCTGGGCAGGCTTACTAGGGACGGGAGGGGAGCCTGTGCATGTCTTCGCCGCCGAGAACGCCCTCGCACCGCATCCCACAAAAGGCTTTCTTCGTAACCCGAAGAAAGGTCGCATCTATCACTTGCTCGACATGAAACGGCTTTAGAGTGTTTATCCTTCCCGTCGGGCCGTTGTACTTCTTTTATTCCTGATGGCGACGGCATGTCGAGTAATGCCTTTATTTTGTCCGGATTTGCTTCGATTCCCCTGTGATTGACTATGAAGCCCATAAATTTTCCACTGACATCAAGGCGCATTCGCCGGGTTCAGCCTTCATTATAGTTTAAAACTGAACGCCCCGAGAGATGAGCCGGCGGGCATCGGCAGTAGTGGACTTAACCGCAGCGATGTCGCCTATGTATACTTCTTACAAAGCCTATCTCGTCAAATGATCCGATTTACTAGCCTCTAGTAGGTCGCTCCCGCATTCTTGAGCCCAAACGACATCACTCGATAACAATAGGTCCCTTGTGCTGTGACGAACGAGGTCTTTTCTTGGTCTTGAGGGTCCATGCTGATCTGGTTGTATCCGGAGAAGGCATCCATGAAACTAAGAAGTTCATGACTTGCCGTAGCATCCACGATGAGGTCGATTCTCGGTAAAGGGAAACTATCCTTTGGACAAGCTTTGTTTATATTAGTGAAGTCGATACAGAGTCGCCATTTGCCGTTTGATTTTTTAACGAGTACGACGTTAGCCAACCACTCTGGTATTCCACTCGACGCTTCCTCGCTTGGGAGGAGTTTGCCAACCTCCTATCGATGGCCTGGCTTTCCTTTCTTTGCGCGGTTCTCCGCGCTTCGCTGACGGCTTCAAGGATGGGTTGGTGTTCAACTTGTGTGTGATTACTGCAGGGTCAATTCCTCCCATGTCTGACTGCTTCCATGCGAAAACGTCCTTGTTCTGCCTTAGAAACTGCGCGAGGAGACGCTTGAGATTTCCTGCTAATTTGGAGCCGATATAAGCGAGATGTTCCGGGTCGTCATCCGGGGAACCGGCTCAAGTTCCTCGTGAAGGTTCGGTCGGGTGAGCACCTCGCCTCGCATGTCAAGTTCGGCTCCATATTAACGTTTGTCGATCGCTCGCTTCATGAGGGTCGTGATAGCACTCGGCCACCCACCGATCTTCGAACCATCCCTATTCCGTGAATGGTCAGGGAATTTGATAACCGATGATACGCCTGATGGACGGCTTTTATCAAGGCTGAGAGAAGGCCTCCCTAATAACATGTTATAAGCCGATGGGGGCGTCACAATGAGAAATCTCATGGTCGCTGCCGCCGCATGGAGGTTCTCCCAAAGTGAGTACTACAACTTGGACCATCTGCAGAGGCAACACCTTTCCCAAAACTCGCATGCGTGTCGACTCGGCTCAAGCTTTCTCTCTCCCACGCATTTTGTCAAAGGTCGAGGTAAAATGGAGGCTCACGAACTTCCATATCGACCAAAACCCATGAATTGTCGTTGGCTACGATCAAGGCGAACCACCAATGGGTCAGCCATGGGGTGTCGATATCCTTCCATATCCGAAAGTCGAGAACGATGGTCAGGTTCCAGCCGAGGTAGTTTAGATATCGCCAGATTTCCATCTCTCGACGACCGATACGTCAGCGCAGCGAGCCCGAGCCGAACTAGATTCCCTCTCCTCCCGCGAATCCTCCCGAGATCACGTGGATTTCCAAGGGGCTGTTGCCGAGTCGCCGCTTCGTCGAGGCGCTGGTCGCCGAAGTCGGTGGCCCGGTCCCTATTCCTAGCTTGATTACGGGCTTGATTTCCGGAGATATGAAGCCGCCGGGAGGTATCCCCATCAGATCGTGCACTCTATTTCTCTCCTTAGTTGTATATTAGCTATCTATGCGATGCCCATAGTCCTTATGGAACTCGCAATACTTAGTGTTGTCTCTAATACGGATCCGATTTCATCCGAGTCACGATGTCAAGAACTCCGTCGTTTCGCACTTCATGAGATTTGTGACACTGAGGCTGTTAGTGGAGTGAAGCACTGTGGCGAGTAATGTCAGCTGCCTTTTCGACCGTAGGCCTGCATCGCCTCTCGAGATTTCCCCGCCTTTAGAGATCGCATTCGATCTTTCCCTCGAGACTTCTCCGTCGCCTTGCTCTAGCATCTCGTCCGCCGCTTTTGCCTCTGTCAGACTTTTCTTTTACAAAGGATCAGCCCCTCTGATATGAGGGCCTCCTCGCCGTTTATGTACTTCTTCGCTTCGCGCACTCGCCTATACTGGCTTGAGGATTCTTTGAGATGGAAAACATTAGGTCCTTCGACTGCACCCCCAGCCCCGCGATGAATGCAGTGATGGAGAATTTTTCATCGGGCAGATCTATCTTCAAGGATTCGGCATTGAATCTTTGTACGTATGACTTCAGGCTTTCCTGCGAGCCCTGTTTGACGGTCAATAGATGGTACTTCGCTTCTGTATGTCCTAGTCTCGATGAAGTGGAGAAGAAAGCGATGGATGCCTTCCTAACGAAGAAATTGATGAAGGAGGGATTCTATTAAACTGTGCCATTCGCCTTTTAACTGGTGGCGAAGCCCGCAGTCAAGACAGTGGTCTTGATACCCATGCAACTCCATCCGTTCTTGTAAGTGTCAGATGGCCTCGACCCGGTCTGATCCGCCAAAGACTTCCACTCATGGGCATTCGACTTCATTGAGCCGTAACGTAATACTCGACCGTGAAGGTGGTGATTCAGCCTTGTTGTACCAAGGTATCCATAGTATCCGGTACGCCCCTTAACTACCTCTTTCATACGGCCGATCTCCCGTCAAGACTCCTAAACCTCCGTTCCCATGATTGCCTCCGTCGCCGTAGGGATGGAGGACTCTCCCCGCTCCCTCGACCGCCTCTCTCCTGTGGATTGCTTCCTCCGAGGGGGCTAATCGCGTCTCAGGCCCCCCGGCTTGATTGACTTCGCTTCGCCTCGTACATCTCGAGGGCTGTCGGATCGCCGCCGTGGGGGAATGTTATGGCCTTCCTCGCTTGTCGAGGCTCCCTCGATGTTGCATATGTCCGGGTCAATTGTTCCAATTCCTCTATCAGGCGTTGGTTGACGAGGCGGAGTGCTTCCACTTCGCTCAGGTTTCGGGCTCGCACGCTTCTACCGTCCCGAGGGGCTCCACCGTCCGATACCCTGGATCCCGTGATCCTTGGTGGATTGGCGCATTCCCGCCAGGTTCCGAGTCAATACCATCGCGAATCGAGGAATCGCTATATTTGTACAGAACCGCCGCTCCTACGCATCGCCAATCGATGATGCATTTTTAACCGAACTCGGGCCGAGCGCAGGGGTCGGGCCGACCCGACATTGTTTGCATCAGATGTGCCTCGGATTGCCCGCCTGGTCAGGTAGGATCGCTGCACTATTGATATGCAGGTTCTGGACGTAGCACTCCTCTGCAAAAACAGGGAAGAAGGGGGGTCGGCGAGGGCTGTGCCTGTGGCCGCTCCGATGCCTAAGTCAGTTTTCTTTCTAAGAGAAAAGAGAGACTGCTTAGAGGGCGAATGTGTTGCCTATAAGTATGCGTCTAAGAATGAATGTAAGAATGTCAAGGCATCTTTCACCCCAATTGTAATGCCTCTCGTATTTATGGGCTTGAGGTTCAAATCAGCTTGGATGGTACTAGAGTCCTTCCCATTTGACGAGGATATTTCTTATTTTAGTCCACGGATCCGGCACAAGATATGTTTCGCTTACTCGGGGATAGTCTTCTTTCCCATGGGAAGATGTCTCAACTGCGAATGATCTATCATTATCCTTCTTCCTCATGATACTTTAATAAAATGTAATATATCTTTCTATTGCTTAGATGAGAGGTACGGGCTTCATTTTATCGGTTATGATTCTTTCAACTCGTCTCGCATTCTGCGCTTTTGGGTCAAGGACCGGGCTCTCGTCAGCGTCAGACTAAAGAAGGTTCGGGGCTTGATATGGAGCTCCATCTTTTCTCCGTGGGCCTAGTAATTGGATATTGGGCCTATTTTTCACCCATATCAATGTTGAATATATACCAGAATAGACTGTAGCCCCCATAAATTTCTAGGAGGCTCGACATCTGGCGATTATTAAAAATAATTAAGATAATCATAAGAGGGTTCAAATTTTAACTAAACAAATAGCTGAATACCAATATAATTTGGTTTTTACTATTCTAATTCTAGATTAATAACACAAAATTATGATCAATTACATTAGGTGGATGAATCTATTTTGGTCAATTTATAGTTTATAAATCTTTAAAAAAAGAAAAGAAAAAGAAAATAAGGAAAGAAACCTTACCACTTTCAAAACAAACTTTTAAAAACATTATACAAAAACCCAAGCGTTACACCTCACATGAATGAATTAGATGGCGTTTATTTTACAACTTAATTATTAAGTTATTTGTTTGGATTTAAAAAAAGTTATTTATTTTTTATAGGCTAAAAATCACCATTTTTACATAATAGTGTATCATAAAAGATAGTTTAATTACCCATCATAAAGAGAGGGGTCCCAAATTCGAATCCATTTGAGATAATTTATTATCTTGAAAATTAGAGTGTATTAAGCGAGCGCTTTAATTAAATGTTTATTTATAATGATGGTAATAACGTTATCATTTATGATATATTTTAAAAAACTTCATCCGATAAAATAAAATATTTATATAACGTTTCAAAACATTTTAATGCATTTATAAACACAAAAATAAAATTATATGATAAATAATTTTTAAAAATAAAATAGGATGAGAAAAATCATACTAACACATAAGTTGATGTTTATAATCTATAAAGATTTAACATTTTACCCAAATTTTAAAAAAATAAAAAAATAACTATCTATTTACCAAGAAGAAAAAAGAACGACCTTTAATTTTTCCCAAATGTTAAAATAAAATCTCTAAATAAAATACATAAAAATACACATGTTTTTCTTACACTTTTTTTTTTCAAGAGCTTGAAAATTTCTTTTCCTAAAAAAAAAAAATTAGAAAAGTCAAACATTTTAAATTTTTCTATAAAAAAACCCTAGAAATGTGAAACTAAAATTATTTAAAACACTCTATTTTTTTAAAATACTATATTTAAAGCATAAATAAATTATTAAGAATAAAATAATAATATTGTATTAAAAAAAATAAAATTATAACATTAGATTATTTATATTATTTTGGTAAATTAAGATTTAATTTCAATTTGATATGAACATATCAAAAAATTTATTTGTATATTGCTTCAAATACATGATTAACATTGAGTAATTTGACCATTATCTCTCCACTGAATTCTTTTTTTTCCTAAACATTTATTATATACTTTGTTTAGTTCTATGCAAAACGCAGCGTTTCAGTCTTAGTCTATCTGAGCTAAAAAGCATATAATTTCCTATAGATAAATCTGCCCTGAACATCTGAGCTGCACCATCTGTTTTGTTACTGGAAAACCTCAAGAAAACACCGGTGAAATTTTACGCTATCGAAGTGGTAAGTTTCGAATTCCTTTCAAGACTTTTCTAATTTCTTTATGTTTTTTTTTTTTTAATCTTCTGTAAGCATAATGGAAAATTTCTGCTGTCGTTGGCTTGATTAAGAATCAAGTTATTATTCACTTTGCTACCATTATTGAATCAGCGTTTGATGATGATCATTTTGTATGTTTTGTTTCGTTTTTTAGTATTAATTATGTTTTATCAATTAGGATTATGGAGTTTGTTGTTGACCTAGGGCTTGTTTGTATTTGTTTCGCATTTTCTGTTTACTTCAAAATCGCTGAAAACAACAGCTTTTCTTGGGAATCACAGAGAAAATTCTGTTTTTTGAAGTACTGAAAACAGATAAGAACGCCTTTTCTCGGAGTAGTATGGTGTTGTTGCTTTAAAAAAAAAAAGAATATGATTTGTTCCTCTTATTTCGATCTTCTCATAGAATTCGATGCAGCAATCAAAGTTTTTATTACCTCTTTTATATGTTTTATTTAAATATTAAATAAAAGGGAGCCCTAGATTGTATCTATTTGATGATGCCTTTGGCGGGTTATGGCTTTCCGAATTCATCCCATGAGTTAAAGTTTGGCGATTTTCCTGCATGTGTTTGATCCCATCATATCGTTTTTTTAATAAAAATCTGATGATGGTCTCAGGCAAAATGAGCAGCCGATCTAGCCGCACTGTCTATGTTGGCAATCTTCCTGGTGATATTCGTGAGAAGGAGGTTGAAGATTTGTTTTACAAGGTAACTAGATGCCTGTTGATTCATGCACAATGTATCATGCCTGTTGATTCACCCAGTTGGGATGTCTTTATTTTAAAGTATACTTTTTTTGTTTGAATTGTTTTTTTTTGTCATGTTTTACATGTCTCCATTGTTGAAAGCTAATAACTATCTTTTCTTACAAAAAATATTCTCATTAATTATATATCCAACCTAATAGACTTTTTTCCCTTTCTACTGTTAACTATCTTCAATTCTTTCAGCTTGGAAATTATTATGACTGTTATTAGGTGTAGCTGTTGTAGAGTTTAATTATGAGTTATAAAACGTGAATACTGTTTTTTATTAAGTTATTCACTTTATTTAAGATCACGAAAACCAATCTTCTTTAGTTATTCTCTCATTTTTATGGCTTTAAGCACATCAAAGTTGAAATTAGAATCAATTATACACATCAATCTACTGAGATCATTCTTCATTATATATTCATGTCTTAAAGCTTATTTTATTTCTATTTTATGATACCAATTATCTTATTATTATCCTTGTTCATTTTATTTTTATAATTTACTTTTTGGTACTTCTAGCTAGTGGTCAGTATTCATGTGATTACCATGTTTGTCCTCTATTACTTGATTTTATACAAACACACACACAAATATATGCATGCATGTAATATGTGCATGTACATACAATACATACATACATTCATATATTACACATATATATATATATATATATATATATATATATATATATATACACACATTTGTTAGATATTTGAGGACCTGGTTATTATTTAGTTTTTTTGAAAAATTAAATGTCATGGTTTAGTAAATAGATTTAGTAAATGATATGATTATATCACAATATGATAAAATCATATTTAACTTCTTCTCTCTTTTTCTTTTTGTGATAAGTATGCAGAAACAGTATTATAAAGTGCCAAACTCAACACTCCAAAGCATAAATGGTGTATACAGAAGGCCACCAAAAAGTACCAAAAAGAAGAGGGAGAAAGACAAAACTCCCTCCTTTAGGTCAATCCCACCCAATCGGTTAAATTAACTAAAGACATGGAAGTATTCTCTATAAACAATGTAGTCTAAGAAAACAAACTGCATAAAAACAAAAATATCAGCCTTTGAATAGAAAGCTTCTCATTCTTAAAAATTCTTCTAATACTTTCATTCCATATTATCCAAAAAAGACAAAGGCTGTTTCCTAAACTGATGCATGGGAAAGTATAGTCCCTAGCTTGATATTGCACGAGGCCAAATGCACATACTTGAAGACAGCTGAGGCTCAAGGAAGTCCCAATCCTGACACGAGCTTATAGCAATCTTTTTTCGGCAACTTCGAAGCTGTTTTTTTACCCTCCCTTGTTTAGTTATCTAAATATTTTACATTCATCTCAACTTTTGATGAAGTTCCCTTTTAGAAAATTATTATAAAGTAATGGTAATGGGTAGGATCCACCAGCTTGTCTGTTGTTTCATGTACAAAATGGATTAAGAATCAACTGATCCATTGCTCTAAAGTAAGTATCCTGTGGCAACTAACTTTTTTGCTGTTTGGAGTGGTTTGGCTGTTGCATACTATAATGAGAGGAACCCTTCTTAGTTGGCAATGGATCCTTCGTAGGAAGTAACAAAAGGGACTTGAGAGGGCTAAAAAGGGCTTGGAGGTCAGCCCTCTCGTGTGTGTGTTGATTGTTCAAAAGGAAAGGAATATGAGATGTTTCAAAGATGTGGACCAGTTGGACCAAGCATTCAAGTTTGCTGTATGGGGTTTTTTTGTTAACAGGTTAGAATGCAAGTTAATCATAGAAATATTGGAGATGGGTTATATTGGCTTAGCCCCAACCGAAGAGAGTTTTTTTTTTTTTGGGTTTCCTTTCTTCTGTTTTTCACATTCAGGTACAAATTTTGGTGTGCCCTTTTTAGGCAATACTGATATATTTCTCTTTGATTATAAAAAATTATTTAAAAAAAATCCTGGGGTTTGAATTCAAGGATTTTATTTCGATTCAAGGATGAAATGAATTTTCTATTCTAATTAAAAGATAGTTATGGGTTTCTTTGAGATCTTTACAATTAGCAGGGAGAGAACAAATATGAGGATCATGGTTATGCTTATTGAAACTGTCAATGTGGTTAGCGGTGGTTAATTTGTGGTTCAAATTATTTAGTTGTGATGGGGTAATTGCTTGTTGAGCTTTATTTTTCTCTCTCCAAATCATTGTTTATCTGATTGGTTCTCTTTTGCAGTATGGGCCCATTGTTGACATTGATTTGAAGATTCCTCCAAGACCACCGGGCTATGCTTTTGTTGAGGTGAGTTCTGGTATCACAACTTACATGAAACTTACACGAGTACTGAGAAATAAATTTCTGCCTTCCTGTTTGGATTGTTACATTTGGGGTTTAGTTATGTTCTGGATCATAAAAATGGCCAAGCATCAGGTTGTCTTTTCTGACTAAGTGACAGCCATGACCAATTTTCCATTTTCATAAAATAATGTATGACCCATTTATTTTAGATTTTTACAACATATACTTGACCTTTTTTCCCAAATTATGTTGAATTGCACCATTTTCTAATGTGTAATTACATAAAGCAATTTTATGTTTTTTTTATTTATTTCACTCTTTTATCTTTTTATTTTTTTATTTATCTAATTATAGTTAGTGTTGTTAATATATGTTTTAGCTTGTCATTTCTAAAAATCATTTTCACTTGTTTGAATTAGCTTAACCAAAATTGCTTGGAATTGAGAGAAATGGAATTCTGTATTTTCATTAAATTACAAAGGAGGAAACATACATATTTATACTTTAGTGTTAGGGAAAAAAAGGAAATAAAGTTAGAGTCAAATTAGGAGATTAAAAAGAGAAGGAAAAGAACTGGGCGACAGAGACTAAACCTTAACATTCCCTCGCATTGCGAGATATCGCCAAAAGACTAAAGTTTTCACATATATACTTTATCCTGGTGACCTCTAAGAGACTTGCAATGAAGATATCCAAGCATTGGTCAGCAGAGTTGACAAACTAGCATCATGCATCCCCATGCAATCTTTCTCTATCAAAGTATAAATCCACTCACAGGCTTGGTTCTTTCCATTGAAAAACCGAGTTGGGATGAAATATGCAAGGTGGCTTGATTATCACATATGTTTCCATCCTGCTCATCCTTCCCAAATCTTAGCTCTGGGAGGAGATGCTTCAACTATATGAGTTCACACGCTGTTAAAGCCATAGCTCGACATTGCTTCAAGACTAGATCCAAGCACTACATTTTGTTTTTTTGCTTCAAGATATTAAGTTATCTCTAATGAACACACAATACCCTGATGTAGAATGTCTCTACGGCGAACCTCGCCTGGGGCCAGATCATCAGAACCCAACAATCGGTAGATGACTCTATTCTCTTACAAGTAACACCCTCGACCACTGCATCTTCGACATAACTAGAGAATACGAACCGCAGATCACAATGACCATCACAAGCGGTGATCAGAGAAATGACCAACCACGCTCACAGAAAAGAAACGCAAAAGCTGCTCGACAGAAGATAGTCACTTTACCTACAAGCCATTGATATCTCCTGATTCCCTGTGGTGCCCTCCCACCCTGGCATGCTTGACATTCTGATCCATAGAGTGTCTACAAGCTTAAGGATTCAACATAATGTATCCTAATATATCCAAGGTATACTTCCTTCGAAAAATAACCAATTCCTAATTGGGATCGGAGCCTATCTTATCATATAGAAAATACTCGAGTTTCAAGTCTTTTGTCTGAAAGTGGCTAAAGAGGTATTGCCTGAAGTTTCAATACTATCTTGTCATCGTCAGGATTTACAATGCCATCCACATAAACAATCAAGAAATACGCTATCCAAAGAGAGGTACGATGATAAAACGGTCGGTCTGGCTCAGGCTTCGAATCATGTCAAACCCTAGGACCACTAAGCAGTGTTGGGAACCGACAAACCAAGTTCAAGGAGACTGTTTTAGACCATATAAGGAACGAGACGTAATTTACATGCCAAACCAGACTCCCCCTGAGCAACAAAACCAGGTGGTTGCTCCATATAAACCTCCTCGGTGAGATCTCCATGAATGAAGTCATTTTTGATATCCAACTAAAAAAGGGCTATGAGCGCATAGCAGCCATAGAAAGAAGCAAGCGAACAAAGGGAATCTCTAAGCATCTGAGAAAAATATCATAATCCCGAGCCATATCGCCGAGTGTAACCTCAAGCAACCAAACAGCCTTAAGTCGTATCCGGCCATTAGGTCCCACTCAGATAAACCCAATGACAAACAACGGGAGACTTGCTAGGAGAGTGACAAGCTCCCATGTGCCATTGGAGTAAAGAGCATCCATTTCCTTAGCAATTGCATTCCAACCTGGATGAGAGAGAGTCTCACTAGTACTTTTAGGGGTAGAGATAGAAGATAAGGTGGAAACAAAGGCAAAGTAAGGTAACATAAAACTTATGAAAGCCGAAAATTATAAATGTGGATGCTAAGAAGTAGAGCGTACCTACAATGGCACAGATCATCGACGGCTATGAACTGTGAGCAAGAGATGACTGTGGCATAGAAGATGCTTCAACAAGAGGCCCTAAAGGAGGACAAGGATGGCAAGCATAAACCTAGAGGAGTCGAGTCACATCATCTGTAGGTGGAGAAGGGAAATTAGGAGATGGTAAGACAAGAGGAATAAGAGGACGTGTTGCAGAGGAAGAGGAGGAATCCTTAAAGAAGGTGACATCAGCAGAGATAAAGTAGCAATTAATGTCGGGAGAATAACAACGATAACCACTTTGAAGACGAGAATAACCCAAGGAGACACACTTCGTGGCTTTGACTGAGAGTTGGTCTTGCCCTGGAGTGAGAATATGAACAAAACAGACACAACCAAAGACAAGAGGAGGAAGGTAAAAGAGAGGTTGATTAGGTAGTAAGACAGAATGAGGGATCTGATCATACAAAACAGAGGATGTCATACGATTAATCAAATAACATGCAACTAAGATAATGGCCCCCAAAATATCAGTAAACCTGCATTTAAGGAGGAAAGTGCGAAATTAGTTCCCTAACTAAATGATCTGGTTTCAACCACTCCATTATGTCAGAGGCACAAGATGATTGTGAAGAATCCCATGGGAAGACATAAAGGAAGATAATGACAGAGAAATATTCATTTGCATTATCACTTCTTAAAATACTAATAAAAGTATTGAATTGAGGGCGAATTTCAGCATGAAATTTCGAAGATAGAAAAAGTAACTTTACCGAAGCCATTAAAATAACCAAGTACATCGAGAATAATCGTCTATAAAAGTAACAAAGTAACGAAATCCTAAAGTAGACGCAGACCTAGAAGGACCCCAAACATCAGTGTGGACAAGCTCAAATGGATACTTTGTCCGAGGATCTAAACGCTTTGGGAACGAGACACGAGTATGTTTCTTAAGCTGACATGACTCACACTCAAGCGAAGATAAACTAGAAAAATGAGGAACCAGCTTTCAAAACTTGGAGAGACTCGGATGACCGAGACGACTATGGAGGAGAGGAGCTGTCGTGGAAGTGCAAGCAGTGGAACAAAGAGGCGAGTGGAGGTGAAAGAGGTGTGACTCATGTCTTATGCCAATCGTCTTCTCCGTACTCCGGTCCTGCAAGGTTACAGAGTTGTGTGAAAGAGTAAGTACACAATGAAGGTCACGAGTCAACTTACTAATGGAAATAAGATTAAAAGGAAAATCATGAACATAAAGTACAAAGTAAGGGGAAAGGAAGGGGGATGGGACAAATTGAGGCAATGCCTTTAGCTATGGTTTGAGAACCATTAGCTAAGGTAATAATGGGTAAAGGAGACGAAAAGGTAAGAGAAGAAAGGTTTTATTAAGATAGATATGATCGTGAGGCTCAAAGAGATCAAGGATCCAAGGTGCGTATGAATGTAAGGCAAAAGAGAGACATTACCTGGCCCTGACAATGTGGCAATGAAGGAAGATTTGGTTGCTTGACTGAGACGAAGGTACTCCGCATATTCGCCGAGCGTAGCATCGATCCCCCGAGTGGATTAGCTCCATGAGACGTAACTCGGGAACCCCCGAATGATTAGGAAGATCGTGTTTCAACATGACGAGGAGGCCTGGCCATGTAACTACATCATTGATCACAGGTGTGTCCATGCCTATGAAAGTATGTGCATTAAGGACGTTGTCCTCTTCCTCGGTTGCTACTGTGTTCACCTCTATAATCACTTTGAGAATGAGACTGAGAAACCATCACAGAAGTGTCCAGCAGTAATGTCGAGCAATGGATCGAAAAAAAGTGGAGGTGCATGGCTAAGTAATCGAGGCAAGAGCCTCATCAAAGCTCACAACAGCTCCAAAGGAAGATCTATTCCTGATGTTCTCAAATCGCCCGAGGTTACGCGTAAGAATGATCATAAAGACGTTGATCCATTCGATGCTGAAGTCTTGGCTTAAGACTTTGGCAAGATAGATACAAGTTCATCCTTAAGGGCAAACATTCGTCCACCATAAGAAAATATATCCATACCGAGCTGTTTCAAATTAGCAAAGGAGGATATTACCCGGTAGAGACGCTGAATATCATTAGTGTACAATTTCTTCACCTGATTCCAAAGAGTATAGCTAGTTTTATAGGCTCTAATATTATATAGAGCCTTGGCTTCAATAGATTGCCGGATAATATTGCATAGTAAAGCATCAAATTTTCTCCACTGAGGATGTTGATCTTCAGGGATACTTGTGTCCGTAGTAATAAGATGATCCTCACCACCATTACCAAAAAACCATAGGTCCACAAAATCTGCCCATGATTGATAATAATCTCTTCCTGTGAGTTTATCCAAGGTAATCATATGAGTTCCAGATACAAAGGAATTAAAAGCTCCCGACCTTCGCAACTACAGAGACATCTTTTCCTCTAGCCATAGGCCTTGTTCGGGCCAGAGAGATGAGAAATCGCAGAGTCACAAAAGCAACAAAATCAATACTTCAAGAAGGAAAAAAACAACTCTAGATGGTGAGAGGGGCTTTAATGGTTTCGGACTTTGATGCGCCCTCATGCGCCGGTGGGACAACGGAGGCGCGTGAGGGACCTGATGCCGGAGATTTTTGCACTAGCGGGGAGCTCAAGCTCCTGCAATCTTGGTGGAGTGTCCACTTGTACTAAGTAAGGGCATAGAAAATCTCGTAAAATTCTTCTCGCAACAGTTGTTCCGACAATGGTCAGAAATTTTAGTTTTTATGACGACTATAATACGATTTGAGTGAGGCACAATCGTTGGATGGGTCGTCGGAATTAACCACACGATGAAACCCCTAACCCTAATATTCCCAAACTCTTCTATGGCTCTGATACCATGTTGAGAGAAAAGGAATTATGTATTCTTATTAATTTACAAAGGAAGAAACATACATATTTATACTCTAGTGTTAGGGTAAAAAAGGAAATAAAGTTAGAGTCAAATTAGGAGACTAAAGAGAGAAAGAAGGAAAAGAATCCTAAATAGATTAGGAGACTAAAGCTTAATAGAACATTTTAAATTTGAGTAATATGGATCCAAACTTGAATGGATAAAAAAGATATTTCCGACCTGACTTATTTCTAGAGTGTGTGGAGTTGGTTGTACATATTTGACAGAAGTTTGTTATTCCTGCTCTGTTGTCTTTTGAAGTATTGATAACTTACAAATTAGTATTTGTTTTTCTTGATTCTTTATGATTTTTTGTGATCTGATCTCTTGTTTCCTGCATCATGTAATTCTCTTATGCCACATTTATATATTGAAGTTTGAAGATGCTCGTGATGCTGAAGATGCTATTTGTGGTCGGGATGGGTATAATTTGATGGATACCGACTTGTGCAAATTACCACTCCTGTTTCTTCTTATGCCTTTCATTTTTTGTTCTATTTTTTGAATAAATTTGGCATACTTTGTTGCTATCTCTGTTTATTTATTTACCTTTATTTTTATATATTTGTAGGTTGAAATGGCACATGGTGAGAGAGGACACTCATCATCTGTTGACCGCTATAGCAGATACAGTAGCAGTAGCCGTGGTGGGCTTTCCCGGCACTCTGAATATCGAGGTGTGTAAACTTGACTTGTATTGCACTCATCTCTGAAGAGGTTTACACTTGCTTTTCTTATCATGTTCAATGTGTTTAGAAATGACTTGAATTGCTTCTTGATGCAGTATTGGTTACTGGATTACCTAATTCCGCTTCCTGGCAAGATCTAAAGGTGAGCAGTGTGTTTGCACTTAGTAGTAATGTTCTTTATATACACATACACATGGACGAATAAATACTTATACACACACACATACTTATGTACTTATGTTTTTATTTGTATGTGCCACTAATGTATATTGCTTTTGCTTCCTGTGGCAAGAGATGAGGCTGAGTACAACACTTTCCGCCATGATAATATGTTTGCTTCAACACTAATGCCTTTCTGTCATCAAACTAAGTGAGGCCTTTCAAATAAGTGGGTACTGATAACTGTGTATTTGATTGTTAGGACCATATGCGTCGAGCTGGGGATGTTTGTTTCTCCCAAGTGTTCCGTGGTCGCGGTGGTAAGTTGATAAGCTTTGATGTTTTTTGTTATTTAGCATGATTGTTTATTCTAAATAGTATTTGTGTAATGAGAGAAATAGTTCAAATGAGTTATTCAAATGCAACATCCCTTAAATCCTCGTACCAAAAAAAAAAAAACCTGTTAAATCCTCATTAGTGGGGAGAACAGGATGATACTTGCAGTCTCTTGGAATATACATGGAATGTCATTGACCTGCTTGAAAGGGTAACTATATTGATGCAAGTCAATGAGAAGGGAGTGTGACTTTGCGCAGCAAGAATTAGCAATTGAGCTTTTAACATTTGGATAGGGGATCTTAGGACATAGACATGACACATATACTGAACACTTGTCTAGGCGAGAAGAAGATAAACAAAATGCTCACTACCTTTCTTGAGTGAATAATCTTGTGGTAATGCAAAAATTTAGCAAGCAGGCTGTTTGTATGTTTTGGACAGTTTGGAAGGCAAGAAATAGAATCGCTTTTGAAGATGATGTGATATCTATACAATAGTTAAAAGATCCTTCAATATACTTTCTTTGGTCAGACATCTAATTGTTTACTAAGGATCATCTTTTGACATTAGTTGATTCATTGATTGGGTGGGCTGCCATTGAGGGCTTGTTGTTCTTGATACATCCTTTCAGATGGTTATTGGGTTCAAATGTAAGGAGCGAGTGTCTTTATCTTGTATATGTCAGGCTACTCATAAAAAAAAAAACCTTGTTTATGTCAAGCTGCTTTTTGAGCACCCTTTGAAATATCTACACTTTAATTTACTTATCAAAACAAATTCCCTTTCCTTACATGAAGCTTATTCAATCTACAAGTTGGGATCCTTTATGTACACTGCAAACCCAATTCAATCAGATTAAATTGCTTGGTCTAACTTCTCAGCTTCAAAAGCCCTTTTGTCCCTTTCCTTCCAAAGAGTCCAGAACAAGCACAAAGGTGTTCTCTAAGCTGTTTTTCACTTCTACCCCCATGTAAGAGTCATGTCAACGTTTCTTCTAAATGAAAAATACATCACCCAACTTATCCAAAAAAACAAACACTCCAGACCACTCTCAAGAGAGAGTATCTACAGTAGATGGATCTGACTGAAAAATTGCTGCTGTATCTTTATTCCTATTTGGGCATCTCCTACTATAGAGATCCAATGCTGTGTGATATCCTGGTATATATTGCAGATACATTACCTGGAAATTTATTTGTGCAGCTGTTGACGTCATTGATGACTTACTGGAAATTACTTCAGTCAAATGTTTATCAAGAACAGATGTATACTTGAGTCTATAAATAAAATCTTAATTGCCTTTCTGGAATGCATTGTTTAAACTAGGTTTTTTAACATTGAGATTGGTATGTTTTCAAGTTGCACACTAAATTTGCCTATCTAAGAAAATGTTCCACTCTACTTCATAACTTTTGGTCCGTACCTAATAATAGGGTGTAAGCTTTATACAGCTTGTTGTTCAAGATGAGAGAACTCCTCAAGTATTTTTGAAAAATGAAATTCATCATATCTCTCCCCTCCCCTAATGCTGCATTTGGATAAGTTCCCTCATGACCTGGTCCAAAAGGAAAAGGAAAACACCAAAGAAAGAATCTCTGATGATCTATTTAAACTTCTTAATGTCCATGATGAGCTTCTGCTATTCCTAGTTTTTTATCTGCCACATGACATGTTGATTAAAATAAGATGATAATTAGTTGTCTTTTTTCTTTTTATCCATTTGACTTCCTTCTGTTGTATATCTGAAATAGATAGATGAAACTGTTGTCCTTTTCCAACTTTTTTGAAGGATTTTAATCATTGCCTTAAATGTTTCTGCAGGGATGACTGGAATTGTGGATTATACTAACTATGATGACATGAAATATGCTGTAAGCTAGTTCTTGTGCTGATCCCTTAATTATATCTCAGTAACCTTTTTCTTTTAAAGATTTTTCTTTGGAGCCATGGTGTTTGATCTATCATGATTTTAAAGAAATGCAATGGTTCTGTTTGAGCATTCTCTTTCTGTTTCTTATCTGCAGATAAGGAAACTTGATGACTCTCGATTTAAGAACCAGTTTTCCCAGTCTTATATACGGGTATTTATGCTGGATTAGAATCCAAATTTTGATTTCTGTGTTTTATCTCCATCATTGGTTCTCAAATTTATATGCCTAGAGTAGGTGAGGGAGTATGAACCTGGAAGCTTCTCTCGAAGTCCCAGCCGTAACTCCATCTGTGTTAAGAAGCAGAAGTCCAAGTCTCAGTCGTAGCTATAGTTATTCAAATCATTCATCAGGCGGATATCGTTCTAGGTCTGTTTCTTCAGAGGCGCACTCAAGGTCAGTTCACTGCTCTTTATCAAGCTATGCTTTTGTGGCATATTTTTGACAAATATTTTTAGATGCTTCTTATGTTTTACATTTATTTTTTTGATGAACTTTTTTTTTTATGAGCATTTATGTTTTACATTTATTATTGTTCATATTTAGCAAATATATGGATTTCTTATGCTATTCTGCCTTTTGTTGGAAAAAAATTATAACTCCCACTTGGCTCAGCCTGTAGGCGCATGCATAAATAATTTCTTGCTTTTCTTTTTGTTTGTGGTTTGTCAAGATATATTTTTTGTTTCTAACCATCCCAGCCCTTCTTTTGTGTGCATTTGTCAGAAAAAGCCATTACTAATTAGCATCCCATAAGATCCACTTACTGTAGATATCCATCTCTCATTAAAATATGTTTCACAATTTTCTTATAATAGTACCTGCCTACTGTTTACTTATCTAATAAATAAAAAAATAATAAAAAACCTACCTGCCTACAGTTGTTCTGGAGGAACTATTAGATCTATTATTTGACAGTTTCTTCTTTGTTGAGCAATGCCAAGGCATGATAAATTGATGGTTGCTGCAGCATAGGGAAGCCCTGACTCTTCCCGCATTTCAGCTTTCATTTTCTTAAATATTAAGGCATTCTGTCTTGTATTGACTTGCTGCTGTCAATGTGAAAATTGTCTACTTTAATTGAAATTGTTTTTTTTTTCCAATCAATTGAACATGCAAATGATTCTATTCCGGCCTTTCTCTCATGTTGCTTCAATTGGAGCCAAAGTCATATGGTGGTTATCCTCATTTTATAAATTCTTCAATCTGCTTTATTGCCATATAAAATAACATGGATTAAACTTGTGTCAACCTGAAATTTCATGTTCACTGTTTAAAGCTTTGTTCCCTGAAAGTTCTATAACATTGCAAGTAACGATCTTCAAGAATTATATATTCAGCTTTGCTACATTAATTTTCCATTTCATTTGGTTGCAACGTAACCAGTAGATAGTGGCATGTTTCCTGAATTAGTTTTATATCCTGTTGATATTAAACAAAATAGAACCAGTAGATAGTGGCATGTTTCCTGAATTAGTTTTATATCCTGTTGATATAAAACAAAATAGAACCAGTTTTATGAGATGTCAGAAGTGCATCATCATATAAATGATTTAGTGCTGGAATCAGAATAAAAAAAGTATTGCATACTCAGTTTTTTGAGTTATCATGGTTTTCTTTTGCTGAAGATGATTTCTAGTCAAGAAATCTTGCTACAATATCTCATGCTGTTTTTATTACCTCCCTTCTACTGTTCCATGAGCTGGATCACCATGATTTGCATTGTTTAGAGGTGCATGGGATTGAGAAAGGGGCTGCCTGGTGGTTGCCCTCTTGACATTCTTTGTTTATGGAAATTGTCTTCTTTTCTTTTTCTTTTTCCTTTTCCTTTTTCTAGATCTGGATTTTTGCGGCGATCTGGGGATTGCATATTAGGATCTTGATGGAATATGATGCCCAGATGCCTGCAACTCTTTGGTTGTGGAGGTA
Source organism: Tetrastigma voinierianum (assembly GCA_016808115.1). Classification (NCBI taxonomy): domain Eukaryota; kingdom Viridiplantae; phylum Streptophyta; class Magnoliopsida; order Vitales; family Vitaceae; genus Tetrastigma; species Tetrastigma voinierianum. The sequence goes on along the minus strand of JAEQBH010007480.1, from coordinate 48,898 downwards.
TGCTGTTTTGCTAATGAGCACCTGTAAAAAAAAAAAAACCCTTAAATGACAGATATTAATTCTAATATGCTATACTTGGTGCAACCTTCAGCGCTAAACCAGAACTTTGAAGATGGAATTATGATTTTAGAGCTGGATTACCACGAACTAATTGCTATTGGTACAATCAACTACACAAAATTCATATTAACGTACCAACGCTGATTTAGTATGCCTGCCTTGATTCTTTGTGGATTTTGGTGTTGCAAATGGAAGAGGATGTCACCAACTGTACTGTTGTGGTTTTTGATACTTCAGTTCAGATCTTTTGCATCTCTTGATGGGGGGTGGTCCATCTGTATTATCATGATCTGCTGGGTAAAAAGCTCATTGCCCTAACGGCGAGGTTGAATTTACTATGCACTGAATCCTGTGGCTAATCCTTTTTATGTTTGAGTCCACGGCTATTTCCATTTCCATTTCCATTTCCATTTCTCGCTTTTGATTATGGTTAACACATTAAAAACCAAGTGGAGTAGTGGCTTTTGGATCAAAATTCTTATGAGGAAATGTTGTAGGATATTAAATCGGGTTTTTTTTTTTACAACCTTTTGCAGATCAGTTTCGAGGTCCAGATCTCCCAAAGTATCTGTAAGTGAACGGAATCGCCTCTCCTTTTTCCATTTTTTTACGCACACCATAATTTTCTATTATTATACTCTGTGAAATGCAGTCTCATCATCGTCCCAAGTCAGTGAGCAGAAGCCCAAAGAGATACAGGAGCTTATCTCGATCTCGATCTCGATCTCGTTCACCCTCGGTATAATTCGTAGTCATCACTCATGTTGATCTTCCTCAGTTTTTTAAATCTGATGTTTTCCATCAAGTTTTAAGCTGCCTTTTAATGATAATGATAATGATGACGATTTTTGCACAGCAGGGTTCTCACAGGAGCAGATCAACTGACTCGAGGAGCTGGAGTGATTAATGGGATGGGAGAGAATAAGGAAGGAGGTATTCAGAGTGTTGTACGATGAACCAAGACTAGGCTCAGAGCCATATCATATTATTTATTACCTTTGAATTTAGATAAATTATATACTCCTTATAAATGGTGATAAAAAACAAAAAAAAAAAACTGGTGTAATAAAAACTTAGGCATATGCTTGTGTTGTGTGTGGAGAGCTGATACCAACACACACACCTGCACCAGGGGGGATTCGTTGGATTCTTTGTTTTGCTTTGCTGGGTTTTAGTATCGTAACCCTCTTTTTTATTCATGAAGGTTCTCAAAGTTTCCAGATTAAGATTTTATTTTTGAATTTTATGATTGCTTGTGATCTAGTTTTGGGTTCTTTGATGTTCGAATTCAGTTATAGGAAAGGAAAAAGACTTTATCTAGTTAGGTAGGTAGTTTTATAATAATTGAATTAGATTTTGAATAATCTTTATGTAATTAATGGACATGCCTCTAATATGTGGTATGGGAATGTGTGACTTCTTAGATCTGTTCTGTGCTTTTTAAAATTATGCAATGGTGGTCTTCTTTGATTTCCAAGTAATTTTTATAGTCAATTCAATCATTTTTATTTAGAATTTAGATTTGGGCAATATTAAAAAAAGTATTATTGATTATAGGTTACATGATTTATTGTTATTTATGTTTTAATTAATTCATTATTTTATTATAAATAGATTTTATAATTACTTTATCCAAAAAAATAGTAGGATGAAGTACATATTTTTAATTAGTTATTATACCTATTGGCTGTCATATGGTCACCTGAAACGTACATAAACTAAAACTAAACCATGTCATAATTAAATGAGAGTTTTGGATTAAGTATTAAAAGGGAAGCCTTATTAAATAATATATATATATATATATATATTAATATTAAAATAATCGGACGGTGAAAGGGTCACAGGGCGAGGACAACCTTAGCGGTCGGAATTTTGGAAATCGTACCTCTTACGTGGCACTGACATTTTAGGATTAATGAATGGCGACATTTCACGCCACGATTCGCCGCTTATTGCCTGCCACGTAGCCCCAACAACCGATGGTGACTTGTTTCGTTTGCTCTCAGTGGTTGGCGTGACTCAACAATCTCTCATACGTAGCTTTAAATAATTGGTTGAGTTAGGGTCACGTACAGGTATTTTTTAACGGAAAAGTATGGTCCAGGTTGTTTATTTTAAAATAAAAGATAAACAATTCAATTTACATTTGAAAAAAAAAAAATTTCTTTGAGAAATAAAAAGGATAATTGGCTAAATAATATTGAAACTGCCCTTTTTAAATATTCAACTAGTATTTCAGTTGGATAAAAAGAAGAAAACATCAAAAAAAATTTTGCCCTAGGTCTTTCGTCTTCCATCTTCCCCTAACTTTGTATTTTTTTTCTTTTTTCTCATCTTCATCGATCCTTAAGGTGAAAGAAAAAAATCTTAAATTGTCTATTGAGTTGTACCTCGAGTGTAATAGAAAACACCCTAACCCTAGCGTGACTATGTCGCCCCAATTTGTCGAAGCCCTCTTCTCACGTACCCTTTCTCCAAAGCAAAGCGTGGGAAAGTGTAATTAGATTCTTGGGCCATGAAAATAGTTTTTGTTTTTGGATGATAAGTTACAGGAAAAATGATTATGAAGATTAATTTGATACATTAGGTATCACTTGTTAACATGTTTGTATAATGTTTGTCTCCTACAACCTCATTTTTTCATAAGTACTAATCACAACAATACATGGAAGTCTTACATGATATACATTAGGTATTACATTAACGATCGCAAGTATTACGCTTAATGGAAGAGATTACGCCAAACACTTTCTTATCATCTTTCTTGATCATTTTCAGTTCTAAATCACATTGTTTTACTTACATAAAGTACATGAATTATAGTTGCATCCTTGGATGTATAATGAAATTAAGCATATATATGAAAGTTAGGGAATCTTACTTTGTGCTAAGATTAGGTCGTTGTGGGAAAATTGGTAAATTTTTTATCTGTAATCACCTTCGGATGTTGTGCGGAAAAGGTCCTAAACCCCTATTTACCACATTTGTTGTCTTCGATTCGTCTCATTTATATTTCATGAAATGCATGAATTATATTTGAACTTCTCGATGGAGAACCAAAGTAAGCATGTATTTGAAATGTTTGGGAATTCATACTTCGAGCATGCGGTCCTTAGCTAAAGGAAAAAGTTGTAACCAGGTTATCTATAATATCTTGGGGTAAAAATAGCTGAGCAGCACTACTATGACCCCGAGTGCACAGTGCTACTAATATAATTAAGTCTTCTGTAATGTAATCTGAAATCTTCTGTGAAGTATCGGGTACTACTTTAATAGAAGTCCCTAAACCCTATTTACCACATTTTCTTGTCAAAAGCAGGTTTTCCGTCACAAATTTATATTTCATGAAATGCATGAATTATATTTGGACTCCTCGATGGAGAACCAAAGTATGTATGTGAAATGTTTAGGAATTCATACTTCGAGTGAGCATGCGGTCCTTAGTTAGGAGAAAAAGTTGTAACCAAGTTATCTGTAGTAATATTTAGGGAAAAATAAACTCAAACCCTTTTTCCCTTTATGAGCCCGAACACAGTCTTACTTTAATATAATTCAAGTACTACGCTTAATGTAATGCGAGTCTTGCCTTACAAGTATCGAATCTTACCTTAATAGAAAGTCCCTAAATCCTTATTTACCACATTTTGCAGTCCAAACACTCAGTTGTCATCCCATTTATATTTCATGAAATGCATGAATTATATTTGGACTCCTCGATGTAGAACTAAAGTAACTATGTATGTGAAATGTTTGAGAATTCATACTTCAAGTGAGCATGTGGTCCTTAGCTAGGGGAAAAAGTTGTAATCAGGTTTTCTGTAGTAATGTTTAGGTAAAAAAAACCTCAAACCCTTTTCCCTATGACCCAAGTGCACAGGTACTACTTTAATATAATTCAAGTACTACCTTAACATAATGCAGGTACTACCTTATAAGTATCAACAGGTACTACCTTATAAGTATCCCGGTCTCCTGTAATAGAGTCCACCAAACCCCTGTTACCACGTTTGTTGTCCAACTGGTTGTCATCCCATTTATATTTCATGAAATGCATGAATTATATTTGGACTCTCGATGGAGAACCAAAGTAAATATGTATAAATGTTTAGAATTCATACTTCGAGTGAGCATGCGGTCCTTAGCCAAGGAAAAATGTTGTAACCAGGTTATCTGTAGTAATGTTTAGGTAAAAATAAACTCAAACCCTTTTCCCTATGTGTAGCATCTGTTGCGCTACCAGTACTTTTACTTTTACGATGTATTCAAACATCAATACAAATACAAATACATTTTCAATACCGTAACTCTATGTTACTTGTGCTTTGATACCATTCAAATCAAATTGCAATTTCTCATTTAAGACACATTTCAAATGCTCATTTTGTAAAGTATATTTAATCTTTATGAAAATATATTTATATATACTAATTCAATTTAAAGGGGGCCCATCGTTTTGTTTTCAATACACATTTTCCATTAAATATCCTTATATGCCCATTTGGTCAATTTCCCACCTTTAAACAATATGACATTATTAGCCGTTTTCAATATAAAAAACATTTACAAAAACAAAATCAGAGTTCACTTTTCGAATTATAGTTTCAATACAAAAATAGTCAAATCAAATTTATGTATCCATATGACGGAGCTTTACTTATCCTCCGTGTGACTTTGACGATGACTCTAAATCTCAGAGGCCCTTGCCTTTGTACTTGTTCTCTCGGTACCTATTCGATGATAAAACAACACGCAAAGCATTTTCATGTTTAGTGGTTCTATATAGTTCTCTCTTCCGTTTAAGGGCAAGAAACAATGTTTGTCTTCGCTTTGCCTCGGTGGCAAGATATAGAAAAATTTTCATATAATTTGTATACTTGTACGAACACATTTATATTTCAATTATCGAGTCTTACCTTATGAAAGTCCACTAAACCCACATTTACCACGTTTCTTGTCCAAAAACTTCGAGTTGTCATCCCATTTATATTTCATGAAATGCATGAATTACAAAGTGTTCATTTAATTATTATATACCATTAAAATAATACAAATTACCAAATTGTATAAACTAAACACTATTTGGGAAGAAAACAAAAGAAAATGAAAAGTAAAAAGAATGGCAAGCTAGTGCAGCTGCGAAAATTGGCAAGGAGCTTTACGCAGTGCGTGTTTTTCTTTTAGTTGTAATCTTGGGTTAGACTCTGAGTTCAAATTGATTTCTTCATGCTTGAGTTAGATCCCTATCTTCAATATATATTGCCTGTGAAAACTACAAAAATTGCCATAAAATTTTATCAGAAGCATTGCTAGGTCCTTAACTTGCCAACTAGGTCAATTTGGCTAATGACTACACAAAAAGTACTCAAAACCCAGAGTGTTAAGAGTATGGAACAACACTATTTGGGTAGTAATCAATAAGTACTACTTTAATATAATGCAAGTACTACCTTAATGTAATACATGTACTACCTTATAAGAATCAGGTACTACCTTAATAGAAAGTCCCTAAACCATTATTTACCACATTTTTTTGTCCAAAAACTCAGTTGTCATCTTATTTAAATTTCATGAAATGTATGAATTATATTTGGATTCCTCGATGGAAAACTAAAGTAAGTATGTATGTGAAATGTTTGGGAATTCATACATCGAGTGAGCATGCGGTCCTTAGTTAGGGCAAAAAGTTGTAACCAGGTTATTTGTAGTAATGTTTAGGTCAAAATAAACTCAAACCCTTTTCCCTATGACCCAAGTGCACAGGTACTACTTTAATATAATTCAAGTACTACCTTAATAGAAATTCCCTAGACCCCTATTTACCACGTTTCTTTGTCTGGCTTCAGTTATCATCCATTATATTTCATGAAATGCATGGAGTATATTTGGACTCCTCGATGGAAAACCAAAGTAAGTATGAAATGTTTGGGAATTCAAACTTGAGAGAGCATGCGGTCCTTAACCGGGGAAAAAGTTGTAACGAGTTATGCGTAGTAATGTTGCAGGTAAAAATAAACTCAAACCCTTTTCCCTATGACAGTGCACGGGTATTACTTTAATATAATGCAAGTACTACCTGCCAATGTAATCTGAATCTTACCTTATAAGTATCGGGTACTACCTTAATAGAAAGTCCTTAAATCCCACTATTTACCACGTTTCTTGTCTAAAAGTAGGTTGTCATCCCATTTATATTTCATGAAATGCATGAATTATATTTGGACTCCTCTAATTTATTACTTGAATCATGACTTGAAAGATAGCAATTAATTTCAAAGCTGATGAATGGCGCAATTGGATTGTTTCTAAATGAACTCATTGAATGACAAAACCATCATAGTTGTTGATTCTAAGAACATATATCCACCATTCAAAATTAAGTGCCTTTTCTTGAACACCATTCTATGGAAACCCCAAGCATAAAATGAAAAAAGAATGTAGCAAACAGGAAAAGTTCTACCTTTTAAATGGGTAGCAACCTAACCAATTTAGTCATATGGTGAAAGTCTAAGATATACAAAATGTGGGTGATACCCAATTGCATTGTTGGTTGATTTTGGGTATGACCTCATATAGGTTCAAACTTCTATAATATACGAGTGTAGAGTTTCCAAATGTTTGTATCGAAAAAAGAACAAAAATGGCGCAAACAACTACAACGGTCAATTACACTTGCATGCTTTAATTCGCTCTCATTCACCATTATCATCGTGCATCACCAATGTACATAACAACTTTATCCTGTAATAATCCATTCTCTTCTACAAAACACAAATAAAACAAGTGTAATTCAACGTATATAATGTATTGAATATATATATATATATATATATATATATATATATATATATATAGAGATGATTATAATGCAGTTATGTGTGATTGATTTTTGTTAGTGTTGCGCCATTCCAAAGTTCCATATATTTGGTCACATAAATTCCACAGTCATGCCTACACACATGAATTAAATGTTTCATTTTGTGAGAAAAAAAACAAATAATGATAATTGTGTTGTCTATAAACATCTTTGTTAACTTGAAATATGTTGAAATAATATTACCAATTTTCTTACTACATAACATCCGGTAGACATGCTCCAATTTCCCTATGTCCATATCTGTACGCACATCATTGGCCTTCAAGCATTGTCCTAAAGAATGTGACAATCTTCTGGAATAGCCCTTTATGTACTTGTCACGGGTCATTGGCAATGAAAATAGGAACTTCGACACACTTTAACGTGAGTTAATTATGTGTACATACCAATGAGTATCACACATACGGAGACGAAATAGCTGTAATAATGAATATATCATTTGTTAGTTTGATAATGGATTAACAAACATATAGCATTTAAAGATTATATAACATCCATACCTTTCCACAAGTGCCTGAGGCAATGGCTGTAGTGGTTGTGGGGTTAAGATAATGTTTGGAGCGATCTAGCAACAATTTTTTTTTGCTTGTCTAGGGATTTGATCAAGAACCACCTATAACGCAATTTCGTAAAACGAATTAGAATATGTAAAAAACCAAGTTTAGCATATATTGTTGTTAAAGTAATATTGGTAAACCACCGCGAATGAAGGATCAAAATATTGATTCACTCGTGATGGTCCTTGTTGTGCATTCAGTAAACAACAATACATTCCAATAACTTGCATATGGATATAACCATTAACAATGATTGATAAAATAAGTTACTAATAAAATAATTGAATTGCTTTATAGAGGAAACATAAACCATGTGATATACGTACCACAAAATTGACGAATTGATTGCCTTCTAGGCATGCCATCTCATAACGAGTGACAAACATTCCATACATTCAACATAATACCTCCCTGTTACATCAAATAGTAAAAAAAAAAGATGTATAAAACACAAAATTTCATAAACGTAGCACAATTGCAACGATATTAACCTTCATCACCCTTAGGATCTAAGGCGAAATCAGTAGCTACAAATTTATGTTTGGGGGAAAGCCTAGGGTACTCTTGCACACATTGTTGGACGAAAGGTGATTTGCAAGCTGTAGCTCACTTGACGAGTCTTCGTGCCATCCTCTTTGCTCTTTTATTAGTTGCCACTCTCACGAAGAATTTCTTGCATCATATTTGGCATCTATTTCGACGCATTTTTCTATCTTTAATTGAGGCGCAGAGACAGATGAACAACCTTCAATTGTTGGAGCCTCATAATGCGGTGTCATTAGCTCTGCTGCAACTCTACTCCCATCATCCAACTGAGGTTCATTTGTTGGATGAGGAATATGTTATTGCATTAATGACATCTCATTTCTCACAACGACTTCCACATCAAAGTCATTGGAGACTCATAATGTTGATCTCTCAGTGAGGATGTAGCCCCAAATTCAATAGCAAAATCGTTGTTATGATATGCATGTGTTGGTTGAGAATGAATAGAGGGAGAATGAATGGATGGTACTGGTTGATTTTGTTTTCTTCCTCTACTGTTTAAACGTTCTTTAAGTGTGGTGAAATCGCGAATCATTGGGGATGCCAATTGTAAAATTTGTTGTGTTGATTGACGAAGACGACGTTGAATGCCCTATCAAGTTAAGAGAAAGAAAACTCAAACTTGAATGCTTATAGTATAAGGTCATGACAATTAATTAACCTAATGCAATTAGATCCTTACAATAGTAGAGTCATCATAATGTCTACTGAATTGTGGATTTGGCTGCACGTGCTCATTTGCTCTAGAAAATGGAGGTGCATGATCGGGTTCATGTACTGCTTGATCAAATGAAGGTGGAACTTCTTGCCCAATTTGGATTTCTCGAATCTATATTTGTGAGACCCCAGAAAATTCCAATTTTCTCAAAAATGGCAAAATCTTAATTTCGGTAAAAATCCAAAAAAAATTTAGATCTCAGATGACGAAACGGACTTCACCGTTGGAATCGTCTCGCAAAATCTAGCCAACACGTCAAATTTCGTGGTGTTAGAGACGGTCGAAATTTACGTTTTGAACCTTGTGCTCAGTGCCACGCAAATGAAATTGATGTGAAAAAGTCATATAACATATACTCATGTGATACATGTTGCATGAGTAGAGAGATGATGGAAATGGACGGCCGAGAGAGTGTCATGTGTCAAAATCCAAGAGAAGGGACATGGATGACATTTTTGGAATTGTTTAATGAGGATGAGACAAAAGAGTGTATAATTAGTGTAACTGCTAAATAGGAGACCCAAGAAAGCATTGAGGGGCTAGCAATTGCAAAAGTTAGGTTTATTTTAGAGAGAGAGTGTCTTCTTTCTAAGATTCGGGCAATCGAGGCCAGGTGGCGGATTCCTTCGGGCGAGAAGGAAAGTCGTTCTGCAGCGGCGAGGAAACTCATGGAGCAGGTTTGGAGTTTAAACCGAACTCGAGTGAGTAGGGGACTCCTCCTACTTGTTTTACCCTTTGTTTAAGTGTGTTTATGATGCTTAAGTTGATTGAGGTCGTGAGTGGCGTTTGGTGGTCCCAAACTTGGGGACAATTAATCCAAATTTTGGAGCTACATTTAGGCAGTTTAGTAACTGATCACTTTGAATTTGTTTAGACAGTGGTGGTATAAATTAAGAATTAAATTGTGTTTTGGTGAGTAGGAGACCGGAAATGGACGTGGAATTTAGTTCCGCAAAGAAGAACCAAGGTTGGATGAGTGGGCTGCCCATGGACAGCCCACGTGCTCTGTTTTGGGACTGTAAAAACAGTCCCAGGTTTGTGTGAAATGGACCAAAAATGTCCATGTGTTGGGTGCTTAAGTGATGAAGCCGACCAAACAGTTGTGTGGAAATGGATAGGTTAATGCATGAACCCGTGTATTAGCGGGATGTCCTGATATATGGAATATAATTGTGTGTGCAAACCATTGATGATTTTGATTAGTTAGTGAAAGTACTTTGGGAGTTGGTTGATGAAGAAATTAATAGGTTAATGCTTGAGGTGTTAACATGATGTCACAATTATATGGAATATAATTGTGTGTGGCTCGTGGAGATGAGATTGTGATTTGCTTTCAGTGAGAAAAATTTAGGTGATGGTTGATATTGAATTACAGTGGTGTAATTGTAAAATTGAGAATATATGCATTTATATATATTGGTATAAAAATGGTTGAAATGACATAATGCATTTCCTTATGCCTTAGGGTAACCTAGAAATTATGTGTGGAGAGTGCATGACACGAGTTTTTTGAAAAACGAACACGATTGCGAAGGAATTTCGCGGGGATGATTTTTCGAGAGAATGGGGTTAGGAGACGGTCAACGGATCATTTAGGATGAGGACCATGGCTTGTTTGGAAGTTCTCAACGCGTCGCCTCGGAGGTAGTCCCGTATTTTCTTGAATCTTGGTAGTATATTTTCAAGAGCAATAGTTTGTTTGAAAATGGTATTTTTCCACCATCGTCGCAGACGAGTGTGAAGTCGGTGAGTTCGAGACATGGGAGCCGGACATGTAGACATTCAAATAGGATCATGTATTTACTTGAGTGTGTGTTTAAATTGGAGCATTGCATATGCATAGGTGGGAAGTAACCCATTTAGGGTGATTGCACCTCTGCGGCGATAACTCACCCATCGAGGGCATATTTTTCAAGTGCGGGGCGTTAAAGAGACGGCTCAATTTAGAGGCCGATTTTGAAGAAAGCTAGGGTTGTGGCTTTGATGGTTTTGGATAATATGTATTAGAATTATAAATTTTAATATGTATTGTATTAAAGAGAAATGTTATAACTCTTGAACTATTGAGATGGTTGGGTGTATATTTTGATGAGTATTGGTTTATGGGCTGAGACCATTTTTACTCGGGTATGAATGCCGTGATACGAGGCATTATGGAACCACAAGCGGAGTTGGCTGAACCAGTCAGCAGGATACCCGAGGTTTAGGGGCGTCACAATATTTGTAGTATGTCAACATTAACAAAAAATAATAATATAAGATATATTAAAAATACAAGTCTACCATGAAATATTGATATGCGTTTAACTATCTTACATCGATTTGGCCATATCCACCGAACATTGTTATTTCATTAGTTAGTCGTCATTTGACTAACTGGTCATTCCAGATAGAACAAAATGGCATTGCTATAGGAACATCCACCGATGCACATATGTTTTTGACAAGTAAAAAATCTACAAATTGAGGACAAATGAGTACTCATTATAAACCAGATTATAGCACATTCATAACAACAAGCATCAACTCTGAAAAAGTAGAGATACCTGTAGGAAGAGCAAACAACCGCACATGTATGTCATTGCCACTATGGAATTTCTGATTCCATTTCTAAGTATTGGAGCACAAATTTGCTCAATTTCTCTATCATTAACCTCCTGCATCCCATATAAGGGTCCCGCTAAAGTCATGTGTCCTCCCGACTTGTTGTTTGGTGCCAAAATCGTTGTGCATGCAAAAATAATAAACACCTTCTGGAATTCATTATCGACTTCTAAGTCTATTAGACTTTCTTCCAACCTATTAAGCGAATATACTCGAGATGTTAATCCACGCCGCGGATGAACAATAGCCTTCGGGTCCAAACTAATCAGGATCCCAGTAACATTCATGACATCATCTATTGTCACATCAAGAGTACGATCTCTCTCTAATCTTATATAATGATATGTCACTTCGTAGTGTGATATAAGATAATGGCATAACTCGTAGCAGATCTCTAGACATGCAAGTTGTATGAGTCCACCAAACCCGAACCCCCTAATAACTTCCAACTTATGCTTAAGAAATTGATGAATAATAGATAAGAACTTCTTCCCCGAACAACGAGATTTTGGGAGCTTCACCTAAAGTTACATACAAAACAAACCAAATTATGCACGTTAATAAGCAATCTTGTTAAATAAGTTATTAATGTCTCATGTTACAAAGAATGATATGAGTTATATCTCATCACCTCATGCCTTGCTTGCGGAAGATGTTGCTTACGTTTTTGCTAAATTTGTCCATGCTTAATAAAACCTGGATGATAATATATATAAAATTGCTTACATACATTCATAAAACGAATATTAACATAGCGCACACAAAAGAGAAACATAATTCCACATAATAATATAGCATTTTTTTACCTAAACTTCACAGAAGCATGCCACATAGTTCATAATGTTAATTAACAAAGAAAGCCTGACCAAATGGAATGTGTATGCGGTTCACTAACATGAAAATCGACAACAGTAATCCATACCCGATGGATTTTTGTAAGTTTTTCTATTGTGCCCAGCCATATTGTATCATGAGCAATAAACAGTCCGCTTATCTTGAAATTGTGACTCAATGCGCTTTTTTCTTGGTCTTCCAGGAGGTCTTTTAACGCAGGGTGACTTAAAGAGAAGAATACATTTCCTATAACATCTCAAACAACACCATCGTCTTGGACTTTTGGCATGTTATGTGTCTCAATACCATGAAAAGTGCTTGAGTATACCAATTGTTGTGCTGGGGATTTGAAGATTTCATCAACAAAATATGCTACATTTTGCCCTATGGAGAGTAAAACTGCGCATGCATGATCACATGGAATGCCTGACATTTGCCAACCACGATATGTACATGATTGTTCCTTAATGTCTACATTTACCACTAAATCACCTACAAATATAGCATAAAAGGTTTCCATGAATGGATTGACCGAGTAAACCTCCCCTTTTCCAATATTGATTTTTACTTTCTCTTCAATTTTTGTCCCTATAACACCCTTCCATGCATTTGACTCGGCTTTATGCTTAACGAGCATTGCACCCAAGTTAGTCATATGCTCGATAATGAAGCTACAAATGGAGTGATGTCGTTCATTTCTTAACCAAGCATTGAAAGACTCGGTAAGATGAGTAGTCATTTTATCCCATATTTTCTTAGGGAATTTCGACATGGCCTAATGCTGAGGTTCATTTGTAATCCATGCGACCAATGATTTGAGATTTATACTTTTACGAATTCAAACATGTGATAATTATGTCAGTCTCACCTGCATAGGCAATTTTATCCTAACAAGACTCAAGTGCATTTTCCTTCCCCTTGTTCCCCTTTGTGTTATGCTTATTAAAATAGCTACTAAAGGTCTCCTTCAAGTGACGATAACAATAAGCATGGTTCTCTGCTCCAAACATTTTGATTTACCTCTGAAGACCAGGATACCTATCCCGATATAATGACAACCTTCTTCTCCCCGAAAAATTTCTTTAAATTATCTGAGAATGGCGACTGACCATCATAATTCTCACGAGCTCATAACTCCGCACACTAGTAGGCTTATGTTGTCATTGGCATCATAAGATGTAGCAGAGAATAAGGCACCACCATATAGGGCCCACTCATGAGATGGAGTCAATGGCAATGATTGAGTCGACACCCCATCAAAAACCCTTGTAATGGACACATCGTATGCGATAGCGGTTGTTGAAATTACCATCCTTTAGTAGGTCAACTCAACGATTGATCCTAGATTCCTTTGGACTATTCGTTCACACATCCAAGGCAACAACTTACAGTAATTCTTGGGTTGACCATATATTCTCTCCTTAGCCTTCTCCTTGATTTGCCACGCTTGACAATAAGTCAATCTCATCCCATGTTCTCTAACGAAATCTTTACAAATTTGTCATGGTTGGTACTCGGGAGTAGATCGAATAACCTCATCAATGACCACAGCAACACGATTAGATCTCACTCCTGGTTGAGAGGCGACCACATCATTCACAGTATGGCTATGCTCATTTCGGAATGTGTGCACTTGGACAACATCGATGCACCTGACAACCACGACAAGGATTATTTTTTCGAGACGGTTGGTCCAGCGTGCATATAGCGTTATTATTAACATAACTATTTCTTTTGTAGTAGTACCGAAATCTCCTTGATAAAGACATTAGGTATAAAGCATCCTAAAATGCAGAAACATTTGGAAACGTTTGTCCACTGGCCATAATTGCATTTTGAAATCACTTAGTACTACGTTGAAGGACATCTATTTCAGCTCCTCTATTAGACAACCTATAAGACTCTATTATTGGGCCATTTGCCGAAATATCCATTGACAAGTCGCGATTTGAGTCTTATTTCCATGAGCGTGTTCATAATTAGAACCCACATTAGGTGTTAAGGTAACTAATGTGGAACATAGAAACCTTTAGTTATTCTTGAACATATATTTTACAAATTAAATAGGCAATTCCATGACAATGATGAGTTTAGCTTAATATACCTCGAAGGTAGGATTACACCATTCGTGTACTCAGTATTCGATGACACGTATACACGACAATAACCGTCATTGAATCTGAACATCTTCATCAATTCTTTATCATCATTTAACAACACCATTAAAGATGGATAAAATTTACATGTGTAGTGAAATTTCACCGAATTTGATTGACCTCGACTTAACCTGAGCTAATGAAACAAATTCGTCTTATGAAATATTCCACATTCCACCGAAATATTGTAATGACTTGACTCTGCCACTCTCGTGATGCGAGAACATTTCGTTTACTGTTGCATCCTTCACCCGTTTCCCACCTTCAAAGGCATATGAACATTTCGTTCTCCATCTTCTTCAAATTTATACTTCTTGTTTGAGACACATACAATTTGAAGGAATATTAGTTACACAGTTAAACATATGGGATATAAAAGTCCTTAATGCTAGATAATGTTATATTAGATCATACACTCGTTCTTTTTTTTTTTTTGCTAATTAACATATCTAAATGACATGTTTAATATCACAATAAATGGGTAACTTACAAATTATGTATGTAAGAATGGCATGAGAATCTTGCATGGTCATGGGATGGGAGGGTTATGTCTTTGCTTTATATGTTTCTACACATATAAATGCTCTTGGAGGAACAACAAAAGATAAAAATTTCATCACCTTATCCCTATGGGTTTTAAGTTCTATTTTGGATCTCGAACCCACTCCCCAATGAACTAGCTTTTTAATCCCCAGTATAAAATCATTATTGAATAACTTTCTCTCTCTATATATATATACCATATATATATATATATATATTCTTAACATAACTAATGTATCCATGGAGAAACATTTCGAGTGAATATTGAGAATGTATAGAAAAGAAGCTTTGCAAATAAATCTAAATAGAGAAAAATTAACAGAAGGGACTCTACCTAAAATGCTTATCCATCTCAAACGAGTTCACATCACTGTGAAATAACCTATAATAAGAAAATATAACAAAAATTCTAGTTAATACCCTAATACAAAGACAAATTACACAAGCTTTACTACATTCATATTGTAGATATCAAATGGGTGCACTGCCAACTCTTGATTGCCTAACAAATCAGGAAATTTAGTAAGTCCTCATTACTGACATCATGCCATTATTTGTTCCATATTTATAGTTGATGACAATCTTCAATGATAAAGGGCACTTATATGATTGAATGGATGTTTATATCGTAATTATCTTCTCTTTGATCCTTACCATTCTACTTTATATCAGATTTAATATAAAATTCAAAAAATTATTTCCATACTTTTGCTATTACCATTCTTTCTGGAGCTTATGCACTTAGAGTTTAAAACTTGTTGCAGGTGAGGGTTGACCATATGGCTACTGCTTTGTCCAAGACTTTTAGATCACCAATAGTAGACACTTTACAATCTCTTCCACAACACCAACATGTATACTTGTACTATGTTTTCTCGTATTATTATTAGTTTTAACAACATTTATTTCTGAATATATATTGCAATAATATTCATTAACCTGTTTTTCATGTAAATTATTCTTTGCTCTACTGAGGGGTTTTTTCGATGAGGAAGAAAGGATACAACAATAGTAGATGTGCATATGTTCTCACCATTGGTGATAAAGACTTGTAGTCTAATGATGGCAATTGGCTTATTTTTGTAGTTTCTTACATGATGATGCGATTGAATAAAATCTTATGTGGACATATGCAAATGGTACTAGTTCCACAAGTGGAAATTCTAGAACTTTCAAACATATCTGAGAAATATTAGCATTGTTATAACCAGAAAATTACACAAGCTTTACTACATCAAAGTCTAGATCTATCAACCAATCCAAACACAAGAAAAATACAATTCTGGCTTGACAAACAAAATGAACTCTTTAGATTTATTACTATGATAATTTTAAAACCAAATGCTAGGTTTTTTCATATCTAATCTGAGCGTTTTTTTTCTTTTTCTGGTGGGTAAATGATAAAAACTCTACGAAATAGAAACCCAAATAGAACCATAAAAAAACAAAAAAACAAAACCCTCAAAGCAAACACAAAGCCAAATAGAACCATAAACAATGTTTTACATTAACCGGCACAAAATGAGTTTTAGCCCAATATGATGATTTCTCCTTTGCAAATGATGAAGACACCAACGAGCAAATGGATCGTGGGTCTCAAAGATAGCTTAAGCTGGGAAGAAACTGGAAACTGGCCTCCAAAAATGCAAGGGTTCGGACTTGGGGGTGAAGACGAAGCTAAGCACGCGACGATATGATTTCTTTTTTCCACTTTAGCCAAAGATCAGAACGAGCATACGAGAAGTATAGGGTTAGGGCTTTTCTTCCTTTGGCCTATCGTAGAGAGAGGAAGACGAAGGAGTTAGGGTAAGAAAACATTTGATGTCAAATGTTTTCTTGTTTTTATCCAGCTTGTTTAGAGGGGCAGTTTCGGTATTGTTTGCCCAATTATCCCTTTTGTTCCTTAAAGACAATTTTTTTTTTTTCAAATGTATTGACTTATGCAATTAAAATTCTTTGTACTTGTTTAACTTTTATTTTAAAATAAACAGTCTGATACATACTTCCCCCTTTTTTAATTACTTTATCCAAAAAAATAGTAGGATGAAGTTGTGAAACCCCAAAAAATCCGAATTTTCGAAAAAGGGTAAAACAGTAATTTCGATCAAAAAATTGGAATTTTTCTAGAGCTCGAATGACGAAATGAACTTCACCATTGAAATCGTCTCGCGGAATCTAACTACCACATCGAATTTCGTCGAATTCCGAGACAATCGGAATTGTACGTTTTTCGAGACATAGGGTGTCGGATGACACGTGGCATGGTTAAGGGGATGCCACATGGCACCCTAAGAGAGTGACACATGGCAAAATCCATGTGGTTCACTTGAAGGTGTAGCTCACAATTAGCCACATGTGTGATGATGCAATAAAAGAAATAAAAGAAAAAGGAAGGAAAATTAAGGGCCACACAAATGGCATGAGGAAAGGGGGAGGAAGCTTCCTCCCTTGACCAATTCGGTCAATAATATTCCAAAGGGGCGTGAAAAATGCCAAAGAAGAAGA
The DNA here is from genome assembly GCA_016808115.1 of Tetrastigma voinierianum. NCBI lineage: Eukaryota > Viridiplantae > Streptophyta > Magnoliopsida > Vitales > Vitaceae > Tetrastigma > Tetrastigma voinierianum. The sequence goes on along the minus strand of JAEQBH010007480.1, from coordinate 31,498 downwards.
GAAAATGAGAAGGAAAAGAATGAGAAGAAGAAATAATGGGAAAATGAGATGAGAAAAGGAAAATAAAGAAAGCGGAAAAGAATTCATAGAAAATTAAAGAGTTAAGTAGAAAGGGAAGGGAAAGGAGAAAGGAAGGAAAAGGAAAGGAAAGGAAAACAAAAAAAAGGGAGAGTTTCCCGGCTCTCAGACGGTCGAAGCTCGGCCGGTCCGATCTGCAAAGTTGAATGCAGCGCGGCGCGATCTACGTGTGGACACTAAAAACTTGGAGTTTCGACAAACTCCATAAGGTAGGGGATTTTCCTACTCGGTTTACTTTTAGCCTAAAGGTTGTATAATGGTATGGACTGTTTATGGGAGGCCATGAGAGGCCAAGTAATTTAGTTCCAAAATTTGGGGTGGATGGTTGAGTTCTGATAGTTTCACATAGTCTTAGGCCCATTGTGGGTTAGGGTTTGAACTCCCGGTCGATATCTCGGGTTTGGTTGCTTGTTTTGTGATATAATGATTGTATGGATGTGTGGAACCAAACTAGTTCAGGTTTGTGAAGGGACCATGAGGTACCCTGTTGGATGAGTCCAAGATTGTGACCTTGTTGTGTGTTATGTCTTTTATGAATACATGCAATGTGTGAGAATTATGTTGATGCATGTTAATTGATGTATTAACATGGATTGCATAGATGAGATTATATGTAAAAATTTAATTATCCATGGTATGTAAATGTTTCATGTAGCACTCATATATACATGTAACATGAATGAAAATGCATTGGCATCATGCATTTCATGTGCACGGTCACATCCGAGTCAAAATTAAGTTATTGGGTCTGAGTATTATTTATTCATCGGTGTAGGTGAATGGATCGTGAGCTCGGAAAATGAGACAAAGTCCAAGGTAGAGATTCACGAGGGAGTAAAATGATCAAAATGATAAATTACATATTTTAGGCGGAGCAAGTTGGGGTAGATCCCCCCAAGAATGAAAGACTTGTTATTCATGGTTAGACATGAATCCGTGATGTAAGTTCGGAAAATGTTGGAAGGCGTCTGCCGGCGATCTGCGGTAGCTTGAAAAATCCATTATGAAAAGAAAATCATTAAATGATAAATTAAAATTGGAGGATTGTCCAATGGTTTAAGTCATTAGGTTAAATACCAATGGTTGGTTTCCACACTGGGCAATTGTAGGTGTGGGAGAGTCGGTTGGGACTCAGGTTGTGAGCATAAGGGGTTGCATCTCATGCATGACACGGAACATTTTATATAATGTTGCATAAATTGTATGAAATGTGATTGATGTTTATATGCGTATTGCATGTGCATTTTAGGTGGGGAATTATGCATGGAAACTCCTCGAGCATTGCTCACCACATTATTGGAAACTATTTTTAGGTGTGCGAGGGAGGTAGCGGTTGAAGCTCGTTGTGAACTAGAGGCGGATTGTGGCCTTTTCAGTTATTTTGTAATATTTTGGATAAAATATCAAGTTTTTACATGTAAATAAGGTGTTTTGTAATGAAAATGAGTTAGGGATGTTCGGTGTTATGTTAATATTTTCCTAGATTTTTATATTGCACGAAAAATGAGTAAAATAGGATCTGATATTAGAAAAATATTGCATCTAGTGTTTTTATATTTGTGAATTAAATATGCGAGGAATGAGTCTTAATAAATGAGTGTGATATCTGGACACCCAGATATTTCTGAGGTTTGCCAAGTTATTGGGTTGTCAACGGGACCCTCGGAATAGGGATGTCATAGAAGTACATATTTTTAATTAATTATTATACCTAGTGGTTGTCATTTGGTCACCTGAAACGTACATAAACTAAACCAAGTCATAGTTAAATGAGAGTTTCGGATTAAAATAGTGTTTTTCAAAAATAAAATTACAAAATTAGTTATGAATTGAAACTATTGCTCAAAGTAGTGTGTTTGGGCCACGTACATAAACTAAACCAAGTCATAGTTAAATGAGAGTTTCGGATTAAAATAGTGTTTTTCAAAAATGAATTCTGAAATTAGTTATGAATTGAAGCCCATTAACGAAGTAGTGTATTTGAGTACGTAGGCGGCAACATGTAAATCATCGTTGTCTGGTCTCGCGGCTTCATCATATTTTTGAATTCAATTGCTGCTCTCATGGATAGTGGCTTCATCATTTTTTAAAAGTTCAATTGCCGCTGTCTTGAACAGCAATTTCACCATATTATTGAATTCAATTATTGTTGTCATAGGCAGCATCATATGATGCATATGATGTTATCTAAAATTTACAAAAAAAAAATTTATTATTATTATTTTTTACCTTAACTTATTTAAAAATTATTGAGATAAATTACATCAACTAATGGATTCGAACACAGATTTGATAAGTTAATATTTAAATAATATATATTTACTATTTGATCTTAAAAATAATTTTATTTATCAATACAAATTAGCACACAAGTTATTTATTAATTTAAATATATTTGTAAATATTTTAAATTTTCTGTAAACACATCAAGGTTGTCTTAAATCTCAAAATAAACCTGCAAAGTTTTTATTTTAAAATATTTGTAAGTTTTTATTTTTTTATTTCTAAGTTGTATCTAGTTGTGTATATTATCATTTTAAAATACTTATGGAATGTTCAATGAATTTTTGCATGAAGCTCGATTATGACCTACAAGTTAGCACTGAGAACAAGAATATATATATAAATCATCACCCACATGCATCCAAATTATAACCAATTCAGTAAACAAGAAACTATGATTTCATGATAAACCAAATCATATAAATATATAAAAAATTGTATACAAATATCAATATATACAAATATCAACATATATCAATGAGTCCCATAAGATGGAGTCCTTATATTTCTCTTAGGACGGCGCCTAGAATACCAGCTAGTTTATCTATATGGTCCCGTGCAATCTCAAATAGAACTAATGGAGCCAATGGAGCCGAGGGAGCTGATGGATGAAGTACTCGACGTATACATGGAGCATGAGGTCGCCTAGTTGGAAGTGCACCCAACTCTGATACAAGGTCAACCATGGTCTCATCGATGGGAGGCAATGTAGGGGATGATAAAGGGTGGGATGATAAGGTGATATCTACTGCCATGGAAGTTGGCTCTGGCGACACCGGAGATGGTAAAGATGTGTAAGTGTGTGGGGGTATGGAAGGTGATGTGTAAGTTTGTGGGGCATAAAAGTATCTGGTGATGGGTAAGTATGGGAAAGTACAGAAGTATCAGGTGATGGGTAAGTATGGGGGGTATGGAAGTAGGTAATGTCGGCTCAGGTGTACCATGACGTCCCTCACCATCTCGACCATGACCTCGCCTACCATCTCGACCACAACCTCACCAACCAACTCTCCCTCTCCCTCTCCCTTTACCTCAGATAAGGTACGCATACGGCTGGAGTGGATGACCTTTGAAGATGCAAATGAATGGTCCATATGAAGTAGATGCCTCTTGATCGTAGCCAACGATGCGATGCTTGTCTCGATATGGTGTAATATTGATCCAGTGATATGATGTAAAGTCGTGTGGCCCGGCGGTGGTAGCCTACGCGGCGACTATCTATGTCGACCATGGCGAGAGATCTAAAGAACCAACAAACAATTATAAATACATAATCTATTTATTCAAATTTGAAAAACTCTTTAGAAACATAGAATACGCCAACTTGCAAATCTAAGTAGTACTAGGTTAGTATGGAACCTCCTTATCATCCCTATGGAGTGGTGGTGTCATAAAATGTCGTGTGTCTGACGATACCCGCTAAATATATGGATCATGAAAGTTCATAATACCCACCATATGAGGGTGCAATGATGATCCTGCCCGCTCGCATATCACATAAGGCAATGTATGGAGCATGATATGTCGCCTAATATCTCTGAAGTCATCCACGTGCATCCACTCTATGTAGTTGTTGCTCATAAGAGCACGATAGAGGTCTCTCCTACTGTAGCCCAAACTGGCACAAGACTCGCTCTGGATGATCCCACTCAATAGTCCCAAAACGTATAAGCGGTGACATCGTCCGCCATATCTCCTGATCAGATAAGCAAATGTCGGTAGGCAATTGATGACTCTCGACATTATGGCTTCCATAAGACTTACATATTTACACTTGACGTCAATAACGTTTATGTGAATATGAATGAAATTACTATAGAACCATATACTTTTACATATACCATTACCTTATCAAGAGTCTGTGCATCTAGTTGATCTCGGTATAGGAGGAGTACACCGAATGGGTTATGCACCCGTGTCAAAGGTACTCTCCACCTACACCCTAATGGAAGAGCTGGCTTTGGCTTAGCCGGTAAACCATCGTGGACAGCCTCAGCTACGTCTCCATCGACAATAACGGCGGCGTCATCATGTAAGGCATGAGTGACTAGAAGTGCTGGATATGTTGCTAGTCGCCCAAAATCGGGTCGCCCCACATGAAGCCTCTCCTAAGACCATAGTTGAATACAAAATAAACAAAAAGTAAGCAAACTAATGATGTGTTGTGTATATGAATGTGTATATAATAAAATAAAGTTATGGATACCTGTAGCAGTGTAATGCAACCGCTACTACTACGTCTACGATCCAAGCTGGCTCAACATAACTTTCCATATGTATGTGCTAGTATTGCACCACCCCAACTATAAGCCGCAGTCTGCATCAAATCTCGTAGAAGTAGGAGAAAGCACAGATGCACATGCACTCCCTTCTTGTCCCTTAAACCAAGGATCCGTCGGCGCTAAGATGAAACCATGCGCACTCTGCTCTAAAGTGACCTCATCTGCGTCGGTCTTCAGGGTGGATAGCCCCGGAAGTCACATAACCACCATATGGAATGGGGATCTTGAGGCATCGTGGGTGGGGTGAAACTCCCACCTGGCTCCTGTCAAAACACATGTCTAGTGGCGAATTAGTGGATGCGGGCACGAGGATGATAGCAACATCCCGTAACGTGATTGTCATCTCTCGGACGGGTACATGAAACATGTGTGTCTCGAGCCGCCATCTCTCGACGAGACAAGTGATAAAAGGCCAATCGATCATGATGTGGCCCAAGCGATATATACTATAGAATCCTGCGCGGATCATGTATGGATGAATACACAGATCCATCCTTCACATACTGATAAAGGCTTTCATCTGCTGGCGAGGGTGGAATACTTCCTGGAACTACAAGTAACGAAGAAACGGATTTTATAATTGATTATATATGAATTACATGTTACAATATGTAATAGTATTTGATATTTAATCAAATACATACATTTTCCGTATCTACTAAGTGCAACCTGTGTCTATCCTGCAATACCAAGACAAATGGATCTGCAATGAAGCGTTCTAAACGCCATATCTGTAACAGATAACATGATCTCGGTATAATTATTAACAAAAAACATTGAGATAATAGTATCATAATCATGAATGGAATTACTAATTACTAAGGCAATGAACAAAAAAACCACGTACAACAATGTTGCATCATTTACTTAAATAAGGTACACAAATCTTTTATAATCCAAGAAATACACATTGAAATACGTAAGTCTTACTCTGAAAGCAACTTCTGAACATGACAAACAAATTGTCTTAAAAAAGAATTAAGTTACCATCTTTCACTAAACTTGATTTCTATTCTTACAAGACCGTGATTGTGACCCTACAGCCATATGTGATAGTAGTTTTCCTCTCCCTAACATCCATTTCATTATGCAAGCGGGTTGGTTGGGACGTCCCACTTGATTATGTGTTTGTTAATACTGTCCCCTATTGGCGCATTGTTCCCTTCTTGCAACAAAGTAACTATTAAAGCGGAAAAATGTCAATTGAACTAATGCGGGTGATTGGTGAGTTCACAGGCTCCTTCGAGGAACTTTGTTAAATATTTCGGACATGTTGGTTGTCATTATCCCATATCTTCGACCTCCATCATGTGAAAGTGCCCATAACTCAAGAGGGATCGCCTCTAACCAGTGTTGTGTTTCAGAATTAATTCTCTCAATTGTAGCCATATGCCTATTGAATTTGTGTTGTGTAGTCACTAAAGCTGACTCTACATAGCAAATTCTTCAAGAGTTTATATTTGAAACGGGTCATAAAATTGCTTTCAAGATGACGCATGTAAATCCTATGATAGAGCGAGATGTTATAATGACCAAGATGAGGATCGCTCATTCTTTTGCCATAATACACAGTGTAAGTCATATATAATGCAATCATCCGTTGAAAAGGTTACTATGTTTTTCGATTACATGCCAAGAACCATCCTCAACTATCAATATTCTTGCTTTCTATAATAGCAAATGTCAATGGAAACAAATGATTATTTCCATCACACCCCATAGCAATCAATAACATGTCTTTATACTTCCCAAACAAATGTATACCATTAATACTCAATACGGGACGACAATGTTCAAACCCTTCAATAAATGGCTTGAATGACCAAAAAACGCGTTGAAATATCTCAGTGTTTGGCATATTACTATCAAATGTTTTCCAAATTACAACACATCCAAGATTTGCTTGCTTTAAGGCCAAGAACAAACGTGGCAGCTCTATATATGATTGAGAAAAGTCGCCAAATAAGTGTCTATGTGCTTTATGCTCTGCATCAACACCTTTTTGTATGAAATTTCGCCTCCCGTTCTCCTTCACCTTGCTTGAATAGCGGTTCGCGAACTTGATGTGAAGCGTACTTTAATAATTCCCTTGATATGGCAATGACCAAGTTTGAGTCAATTGATGATGGTCCCGATTCAAGCAAGATTGATACAAGTATGCGGACCTTTATATTTGATAACAAATAAACAAGTGTCTTTCACAAACGCCTTCTGAAGCTTCTATAGACATTGACATTCTTCGGCCTTCTTACATCTTAAAACTATCAATTTTTTGAGATCACGACAACCATAAACTCTTGGTGTGCTTTAATTGAGTAAATCTTTGCAACCTCTTGCAAATAAGATTTGGAATTAAAAACTTAGTCCTTCCTGAATTTTCCACATAAGTATCCCGATGGTATCTTTACACCCATGAGTCAATCACTTGAAATAGCATTCTGGCTTTGACATGTTCAAATTGAGGTGATGGTGGTAAGTGATAATGAACAATGGATGACTCATCTGGTTCCTCGGCATCTAGGTTATTTGATACATCACAAGATGCTGCATATGCAAAGACATATATCCCTTGCTCATTCTCTAAAACTTGGTTGAAAGTCTGGAAAGATGATACATGTCCATCGGCTTGAACATCTAAGTCTCCATTAGATTCATCATCAACATCTTCATTAGATTCAACATTAGCTTCTTCATATTCACAGTCTTCACCATCTCCACTTATATAAATCACATTGAGTATCCAGATGCTGAACCCACATTTAGTAAGCCCACAACCATAGTCAAATTCAGCAACATTATCATTTTCGCAAACCCGATAAATACGTATGGTACGCCCGCATATTGATTCGCGTGGCTTAACCGAGCGACCTGATATATGAGTTCAATTTCATCAAATTGTCCGGTTGTGTTAACCATGTTCATCATTCGGTACACACTACTATCATCCCATATTAGAAAATGTTGGAACCTATTTCCACTTTTAAGGGGATGCTTAAAATTAAGGACTAATTTGAGCATTTGTTTGTCAATGGTTGTCTTTGAGTATATCGTATCACTCATTTGTTCAAGCGTGCGATCAATAGGTATCAAAGACATAATGATAGCTTTGTTGCGACATATTTGACATATGTTTCGATTCTCGATATATTTAATTTGTAATAACGTATCATAGATAATGAAACATCGTAATTGACATATACAAAATGGTCCTAATAAATTAAATAATATGAGAGGTCATTATCCTTATCATTTAAACTACATTCATGGATGCTACAATCAATATGGTAATATTTTATAATTAACAAAAATCGTAAAAGGTTAAATCCTAGAAAATCCAAAACACTACAGATTTAATATTTTTATAATCGTAAAAATAATTATTTTACGTTTTTATAAATATAAATATTTACATATGTTTATTCATGCATTTTTGGTAAAATCACTATCGTTTACCCAGTAGCGAAGTTATGGTTAAAAGTCATGGGGTCAAAGTTTAAGAAAAAAAAGTTTTACAAAAACCTTAATCCAATTACTTAGTAGTTGCATGTTTTAGAGGGCATAATATAGAACTTTGGTTTGAATCCTTTTGGATGCAATAGGAAAATCTTTTTCAAAAAAATTACCAAGTGGAATGGGGGCCTTTGCGGCTTGGTTTGTTCTTCTGTCTCCTTTTACCACTTGAGCCAACAAGGGCACAAAAAACCATATTGTTTATATTTTGATTATATTATAAAATAAGTAGTAAATCAATAAACAAAAAATCCAAATCTTAAAAAATTAGTTGCAAGCAGTAAAATGTTTAAGAAACAAATAATACTTTAACATGATACAAAAAAATGAATAAAGAGTTTGGCTATATGAAAGTTCACATAGGGGTAATAATTAAGAAAAATGTATAGAATTAACGAGAAAGGCAGTTGAAGATTTTAAATGGGTGGAAAGGGTTGCAAGTTGCATAACTAAATGCAATCATGAGACTAAAAGTCCAAGCCTAGTTTCAATATATATTTAGGGAAAATAAATAAAAAAGATGGGTGATTTTAGGTGTTTTTACCCAAAATAGTACTTTTCAATTACAAAAATAGTACTTTTTAATTACAAAAATATCAATCAAATACATATTTGAAAAAAAAAATTACCCAAATTAATGCATAAAACTATACTTAATACCCACAAAATATGAAATTACAGATGAAATAAAATCAAGAAACACACCACATAAAACCTTTAATTTATACTCATTTTCTGCTCACATAAAACCTTTTGATCAATATCCATAGGAGACAAAATTATAAACAATTTAGGACAACCCAGAAATTAAAAAAAAAAATGACCTAAAATACAGCTACCAAACAAGGCCTTATGCACCTAAAAAACAGCCACCAAATGCAGCCTTATGCATCTAAAAAACAGCTACCAAATGCAGCCTTATGCACCTAAAAAACAACTATCAAACAAGGCCTTATGCACTATATGTTTGTTTCTCAATAAAATACATATTTAATCACCACATTATCAACAAAACACACCAGCAAATTAAGAAATTTTCAACATAAAACATTCCAATGTAAGAGGGTTATCTGGCGTGAGTCGAGATAGATGCGAAGAAAATATGGAACAAAATCGCGATTTCCAAACCCTAATGGTTCTTAGGCGGAGAGCGGGTGAAGAACCAAAGAAATGGGAGAAATGGGGAGGAGGGTTGGGTAGAATTTTAATGCGATAATGCGGCTGTTGAACAAACGACTGCTTGAACTTTTAAAAGTGGTGAAACGTTGTTAGGAATGATGGCATTTGCTATGTTGTCAGCTCATGGCGCGTGCGTTAATATGGTTCCAATTCTAAACTAGTTTTGTAATTTTTTTTTTTTTTTTGAAAAACACTATTTTAATCCAAAACTCGTTAAACGAAATCTTCATCTCTTTGAATTTGTTTTAGAAACTGGATTTGCTGGAAAGTTGATCCGTGATCTTGTCGATAAGGTTCCAATTCGATTTTTTCGGTCTGGTTTTAATTAGATTCAATTGCGGTTTAATCATTGGTTCAACAACCCTTTAAATCAACAATTTTAATTCGATCCTTCAATACTTTAAACCCAGTAATTTTTTAATTCAGTCATCGATATATAATGATTGGCATATGAAATACAATCATGGGGTAATCAACAAAGGATCGGCATCTGCAACCCAATCCAATCCAATCATATCAAGGAATTAAATCCATTCCGCAATCTTTTTCTCCAAGGCGGAAATAAGTCAATGATAATTAGTTATTATTGATTATTGTTCAGCACTAGTGATTATTATCATTAGTCATGGTAGTTGTTAGGGTTTAGCTGTAAAAAAAAAACTCGTTCATATATACGAGCAGAACTTCTGGCGGCTTTAAGAATTGATTTTTGTTCTTTGGGATTTGAGAACTTTCTGCTAGTTAGATTGATTACATGCGAGAAAAGCTGGAATCTCGAAATAAAATCGAATCTAACGATATAAATCTCGTTCGCATATACAGCTAAACCTTAGTTGTTATTGTTGAATAGATTTTGTTGTGTATACATCCAAAGCCCCATAAATATCCCACATCTATTAAGAGTGGGAAGATGGAAAGATTTATGAGTTTAAGCCTTTTGGTGGTTATTAATTATTATTGAATCATAGCTATTATTATTTCAAACTCATTTTGTTTATTGTGATTTATTAAAATACAAATTAAGTAATTTAAAACTATATAAAGTTCCATCTCATTCTTTAATTATGTTTTGTTTTATTTTTCTTTAGGAATTTTGATATGGCTAAAGATTATTCAAATCCTAAGCATTTTTGTTTTGCTAATTTATAAGTTTCAAAAACAAAACATAACTCTTAAAAGATAGTAGGTTTTGGTGATCATGCCTAGCCTACAACCATGATCATTAAAATGGCAAAAGGCTTTTCAACCTTTGGCTACCATTCGTAGTTGCAAGTTTAAAGCATATCATCACAATCATCAATGGCCCATGGAAGAAAAAAAAACCCATATAGCTATGTTTAAGGGCATATAATAAGGCTTTGGGTATATCCCATAACCCTAAGGGGTGCTCAATTGGTGCAAGACCTTAAGTTATATCCCCTCAGGCTACTAAAGGTTTACTCGTCTGTTAACTTTAAAGCCCCACAGGATTAATCAATTTACGTGTAAGCTAAAACTGATCAAGACATCCACAGTTATCAAAAAATAAAAAATAAAAAATGGGGTTTTGAGAGTCATATAATTTCCAACAGGCAAATCTTATTTTATATCCTCTGGGCAAAGAAACTAGAGGAAGCTTATAGTCCATCACACAGCCAACGTGGCTGCCAAAAAGATCACTTTCGGGGGCCACTCCACAGTTTTTTGAGTCTGTCAGAGGGGCGGGGGGGAGGCCCCTGACAAGAACTCCAAGCATTATATATCGTTTTTTTTTTCTCAAACATACATAATTTCTTTTTGTTTGTTTTCCAGTCATAGTAGGAGAGATTAGTTTGCTTCACCAAAAGAGGATAAAGATAGATGACGAAAAGTGTATCTATGACCGATTCTGTGATGATGTCCTCTCCGATCCATGCCTCTGTCGGAAGCTGCCGGGCCTGATGCCTGAATCTGATCCGCTTCCGGCAGGATGGAATGCCCCCCAACCTGAATCTCTCTCTACTTGAGTAAGCGGGAACGACGGCAAATGCTCTCTTTCCCATCCATGGAATCGATTCGACAGAGGATTTTCTGCCTCTTGATGATAGCTCCTGCCTAATGTTCCTGATGGGAATAAGTAAAAACCGCTACTCTGCTCAGATGATGAGGCCACTGGCCCTACTTGAGCCAAGCCGCCTCCTCTATGACTTCCTGATGATCTTCGGGCGCCCGAAATCATGGGTGGCGGGCGCATTGCTGGTGAATTGCTAGGTTGTTGTTGCTGATAGTATGCTTGAAGAGCCTGGACTCTGTCACGGTTACGAGCAGTGCTGCCTGGGTATGGAGGAATCATTGACGACGGTACTGAGCTCCCAGCTCTACCACCAGAACTGTGGAATAAGATGCCGTGTAAAATTGATACCAAAAAGAAAGGGCACATCTCACCAAAGAAGAAAATTTTGCAGGTTGGTCAGAGATGCAGGAAGAAAAATTAGGACAGAAATGCAACAAGCAGCCAAAACTAGAAAAACTTTGAAACCAACCAACCCATTGTTTCTCAACAACTTTAAAAAATAATAGTCTGTTTGGGAATTGTTTTCGGTCATTTTATTTATTTATTTTTCAATGAAAAACAACAATGTAGTGTACATCAACAAAATGAGCAAGAGAATGACAAAACACAACTGATCAGAAAATGACTTAAACACCTCACCCCCACTCACCACCTCACTTCACCTCAACTACAACTATTTATCATAATTGATCTAAGTCCTTCAAGAACTTGTACTAAAAATGAATATTTTCTGATTAAAATGTTTCAATTATTTTACTTGTTTGAATAAAATATTTGCGAATAAAGTTATTTTGAAATAAATATTTATAAATTAAGAAAATAGAATGAAAACATTCTAAGTTCTTAAACAGATTTTTGTTAAAAAACTTCTTACAGCTGTTTTCAAAAGCATTTCTTTATTTGTCAAGTAGAAGTGTCCAAGTTTGTGATGGGGACAATAATGCTTGTATGAAAACCCCATGCCAGAAGACATCATGGTAGACTTAGCATTTAAAACACAGAAATCCTTTCAAAAAAAAAAAAAAGTATTACCTAAAAACTACTTCAAATATTAATCAAGGATTGATTACCTGTGACCAACAACGAAAAAAGGCTGCATAAAAGATCCTGATCTCGGTATGTCAGAATTGGGCCTAGCTGGCCTCTGAGTTACAGGCGGAATTGAAGGTTGATCAGCACCACCAATACGGCTACTGTTTGTGGAGAATGGAGGGGAATGGTGCTCCCAACTGTGATAATGAAAATCCATGGTGGGAAATGCATAAGATGTTGGTATCTCACTAGGTACTGATGGGCCATTCCAGTGATTGTTGAAACTAGATCCATCTGATACACTGCCACTAGAGTTTGATGACGAGGGATGAATTGGTCCGAAGTAGGCGATGTACGGGCATGGATGAGTAGCAGAAGAAACTGCTGTGTGTTCAGCAAAGATAGCATGCTGCCCCAGAAGATCGTTATCTGCATCAAATCAGAAGTCCAACAATTAAAGTTTGGCTAAGATGGGTCTCTTAGCTGAAACAAACACAGAAATGGAACTCAAGGAAGAAGGAGAAGAATCTTACATGAAGCTGAGGAGAAATCCCCTTCACTGCAAAAGCACACGTTACATATGTCAGAAGTAATTTTTATTTTTATCTAAAAAGACAAAAAAAAACAAAAAACAACACCAACAATAAATGAAGCCATGCCACTTGAGTAAAACTACAAAAGTGTCATACAGAGCTTTTCTTAACTTCTAAAAATGTAAAACTTCTAATTTCATCAGTCAACTAAAAATTTACCCACATTGATCTAATCAAGCATCACTAAAAATTTAGCCATACTATTCGAATCAAGCATCACTAAAAATTTAGCCTTATTGGTCTTGTTGAAGCATGATATTCATATTAAACCCAAATCTTAGAAGCTTGAGCTTTTAGGAGAATTGGTCATTTAACATGGTATCAAAGCTTGGTTTGGCAGGAGGTCCTAAAAGCTCAAACTTGTAGGATTTTGGTTTAATATGAATATCATGCTTCAACACCCTCCCTCGCGTGCACATGGCCCCACACCCACGCACGTGGAGAGTCAAAGTCCATTATGAACTTTCGAATAAGCAATGGGGATTAAATTGCAAGGAGATGGATTCGAACCAGGGCCAGCACCGTAGAGCTCTTATGTGTTAAAGACCGCCTCTAAAGCTCAAGCTTGTAGGATTTGGGTTTTAATACGAATATCATACTTCAACACCCTCCCTCACGTGCACATGGCCCTATACCCACGCTTGCGTGAAGTTGGAATTAAGTATAGACTTTCAAATAAATATGGGGATTAAATTGCAAGGAGAGGGTTCGAGAACCCAGGACCTCCTGCCAAACCTGGCTCGTCTGTGTTAAATGGCTAAATTTCTCCCCAAAACTCAAGGCTTTAGCCCAAGTTTGGGTTTAATATGAATATCGCTTCCAATAGGTCTAATCAAGCATGAGATGTGGGAGATAAATCAGAATCACTTGATGCATGTGAAAATTAGGAATGGGCCAGTTTTTCTGTTAAATCATGTTTGATCATTATTCTAGAAAAAAACTTGGGTTATCGCTTTTCACACGCTCTTCTGGTCAAATATTTAGTAGGAAAACTTTTTTCCTCTGTTCTTTTTTTAACTTAGTGATTGAAATTTCAACTTTTGTTGAAATATCCATGATATATTACTGAATTAACCATCCTTTCTTCTCCATTTTGTTCTCACATGATTCTAGACCATGATCTCTTGAGCCTATAATTATTAATTCTTGTTTCCTACTCTACAGTCGATCAACATCACTGCAAGCTGCATATGAAAGATGAATGTTGTCCAAAAATATGGCCTTTATTTGGAAACAAAGCAATATAGGGAATATCAGCCATTATGTAGGCCATGTTCTATGCACTCAAATTTGCACGTAAATGGGGCATTATAAGTGCATTGGCCACTAGGCCTCACATATAAATCTGAGGCTATGATACTTAGAAAGAGTTGCATTTCAAAACATGTGGTTGGACTTCTTTTTATACCTTAAGTAAAACAAGGTATCCATGGCAGACTGTCAACACCAGTCCATGAGATTTGTTAAGGCCATCTTTGTTAAAGGCACAAAGCACTGCCTAAGCAAACTGAGATGCGGTTATGTATTATTCAAACTAAAATAATACTTCAAATCTGCAATAGAGACCAATGCAAAGAGCGAGAAAATTTCATTTCCCAGAACCCAAAGGGCCAAAACAATGTTCCCTTTAGGTAATAACATATATTTTTCATAGGGAGATAGGACAAAATACCTAGCAAAAAAGGGGAAGCTACTCCAGTACAGGGGAAGTATAAGAGGTAGATAAAGATTATAAGAAAATCCCATATGCAGGCAAGAGGATACAGAAACATAAACTAAAAGAGGAAAAATTTCAGGAAAAGGGAAATAGATATTCCAATAAATAGAACAAACAAACAAAAAACTTGTAAAATGGAAGTTTCAGTGAGAAAAAAAATCCAAATATATAAGCCAAAAAGACTACCAAAATAGTTGGGAGAAAAAAATCAGGAAAGGAGTCCAAAACCCATTTACTATTTGAAAAGCATCATAAACAGTCCATGTTTAATGGCCAGAAGAAAATTTTGCCCAAAACTTCAAGCAAGATGAAGAAGACTGAGGGAATGCTTTGGCCTTTTAAAATGAGGATTACTAGGAAAAAACAGAAGAATCAAAAGGTTTGACAGAAAGAATGGACAGACCCTACTCCACCACCAAAAATAAAATAAAATAATAATAATAACTATAATAAAAACAACACCACCACCTTGAACAACAGCTAAACAGAACAAATAACATTTGCTTTGGGATTAAAGTGGCTAAATCGATAGACCACACTACCCAGGTGAACCCACCAGAACCTTGTTTTAGGCTTTAGCAGCAGAATGGCACTGAAAGACAGATTACACACCTGTTGTTTGCAGATGATACTCTTGTTTTCTGTAAGGACACGGAAGACCAAATGGTTTATCTAAGTTGGATTTTGGCTTGGTTTGAAGCTATGTCTGGGTTGAGTATCAATTTGGATAAAAGCTCCTTGATACCAGTGGGTAGGGTTGAGAACGTGGAAAATTTAGCCTTTGAGTTGGGGTGCAAAGTTGAGTATCTACCAGCAACTTACTTGGGGTTGTCGTTGGGAGCTAAACGAAAAGCTTCTAGTGTGTGGGATGGGGTTGAAGAGAGGTTTCGAAAAAGATTGGCTAAGTGGAAGAGGCAATACATTTCTAAAGGCGGAAGACTTACTTTGATTAGAAGTTGTTTGTCCAATCTGCCCACCTATGTCATGTCCCTGTTTCGAATGCCTAGGAAAGTCAAGATCATACTGGAAAAAATTCAAAGAGATTTCCTATGGGAGGTGTGACCTTGAGAGGAAGATACATCTAGTTAAGTGGGATATTGTTTGCTCGAGCAAAGTGAAAGGTGGTCTCGGCATTCGTAACCTTTCAAATTTCAACAAGGCCTTATTAAGAAAATGGACTTGGAGATTTGCTATGGAGGAAAATTCGGTATGGAGGAATATTATTGTTTTGAAGTATGGTATGGAAGATGGGGATGGGTTTCGTCCCTAACTCTGTAGGAAGCTGATTATGGGTTGGCCTTTAGAAGGATATCGGCAAAGAAGCGATTTAGATAAGGCATAACTGTTCTTTTGTAGTGGGAAATGGGCGCAAAGTCAGATTTTGGGAGGATGTCTGGCGCGGTGAAACCCCTCTTTGTTCCTCTTTCCCTTCTCTCTATGGTGAAAGCTGGCTCAAGGGGATATGGCGACGGTTTTGTGGGAATCCACGGGAGAAGGAGGAGGTGGAATTTTTAGATTCGAGACACTTTGTGATTGGGGAATTAGAGGAGACACAAAGATTTATAGTTACTGTTAGTACCAAAAGCTTAAGCCAACTCACAGTTGATAGAATGTGGTGGAATGGGGCGAAGGATGGTAGTTTCTCTGTCAAGTCTGGTTATGACGTTTTGGATGTCGGGGGGCAGAACCTTGTGCCTGTCAAGATGATTTGGAATCCCATTGCGCCCACAAAGGTGGGGTTTTTTGTGTGGGAGGTGTGGTGGGGGAAGATTTTGACTATGGATCAACTCAGCAGAGGCTATTCTCTTTTAAGCCAGTGTCCTTTGTGGGCAAAAGGAAGAAGATATGGAGCACCTCTTGATTCATTGCCCTAAGGTTTGGGAATTATGGACTACTCTGTTCTCCTTATCTGAAGGAGGATGGGTTTGTCCCTACCTGGTCAAAGAGCTGCTAATGGGCTAGGTCTGGCTCCCTCTCAAGAAAAAGGAAGCAAAGTTGTGGAGGGTAGTTCCCCTGTGTTTGCTGTGGGCAATCTGGATTGAGAGGAACAAAGTGGTCTTTGAGGATATGCAGTTCTCGTTAGATAGGCTGAAAACCTTTTTTATAAGGTCATTTCGTAAGTGGGCTACTATGATTCCCCGATGTGAATCTCTCTCCTTTTTAAGAGGTGTTGGGTTCCTATGTAGTTTGTGCGATGGGTTGTTTGTCTTGTATACTTATAGTGTACTCGTGGGGTGCCCGGTTGTGGCTTTCCCAATTTTTTTAATATATAGTTTTATTTGCCTATCAAAAAAAATAATAATAAGTACTTTGCCTATAACAAATATTTTATGTAACAGAGCAGAGTACACATCTAGGATAACTTCCAGATAAAAACAAGTCTGTGTCCTTTTATTACAAGTCTGTCCTTTTATTACTTCTTCCATTTTGCTGATTGATATAACAAGTCATGTCAGATACAACCCATCCCATACATAAGTGGGTCACATCTCACATTCCCTTGCAAGTGCTCATGTAACAAAGAAATTGGTAGTGCAAAGGTGGCCGACTCTAAATGCTCTTTCATCCCTTCATTTTCCATGCACCACTTGGATGCATATTTTTGACAATATTTTACAGGGTCATAATGCCACCTAGATGTATTTTCTTAGACAGGCAAGGATAAGCCAAAGGAGGGTCGCAGGTTTTCCCTGACAAAAGAAACTTTACAAGTGCCCAATGTAACAAAGAACTTTTTTTCTTATCAGACTATGTAACAAAGAATTTTGTAATGCAAAGCAACTCTAAATACGCTTTTCATCTCTTCTTTATGCACAAGACTACTCAAACACATTTGGTTGGCGTGCTGATGTCATCTTTCCAACTTTAGATGGCAAGGAAAAACAATCGGATTACAGGTTTTCTTTGAAAGGCATCCATTAGCGAGCATTATCACTCTTCTCTTAATCTAATCAAAGTCATCACTTTTCCTGTCAAACTTCCAAACCAAAACTCAAATTTGGCGAACAAGCGAACGCAAATATGATTTTCTTAGGATTGGAATAACAAAAATTTCATGACATTAAGTGATTTAAGGACTGCTCTATTGTAAACCTTTTTTCCAATATTTAAAGTAGGTATAAATAAATAGAAAGGTGCAAAAATAGGCTTAGCCAACTGGCAGTAAGTATACAGGTTACAAATAGACGCGACAAAAGGGAGTAGCGAGAGAGAGGAGGAGGCAAAAACAATATGCATCATCAAACTGTTGCTTACTCCAAAAATAATCTACTAACCAAGAAACTACCATCAGCCATACAAACAAGGATTTTAACTCATTCTTCTTCAGTTTCCAAATGGGATTTTCATCCCCTCAGAAGTTCCACAGTGTTCCTTCTATATGCACCATGATAATGGTGTTAACTTGTACACTTTCCTGCTTCTGCTAATCAGCCTCCCGTATCAACCAGTTAAAAAGTGTCAGACAGTGCATGACACCAAAAGACTCTGACCAGCAAACCATATAAAAGAATGTGATCAGCACTCTCCCTCTATTTCTCATTGAACATTGTGGCAATCTAGTCATCTAAAGCCCTATAGAACAGTTAAATTATAATCGGCAATCAGGATGTTCCTCATATTTCTTATCAGAAGATGTGGCAAGTTTACACCCATCCAGGATATCTAAAGTCTACAAAAGGGAATCACAAAGAAATCTCAAATCTTTAATTCAAATATAACTTCCATTGTAAAAACAAAATCTCTGTTTCCTTTATTTAATATACAGGTAAATATAGAAGTGTATTAAAAAAAGAAGGTATACCACAAAATCTATAAAATCTGCACCCATGCTTTACACAGAGCCCAGTCAATCCATAAAATCTACCAATGACACGGATCCAGCTTCACCATACAATCTAACTACTCCCAAAGAAGATAAAACAAAGAAATTCTAATCAAATTATCAATATTTCACAATTATCAAAAGCTCCCCTATTTCTCTTCCTCCAAATGGTCCAAAACAAGCACAATCAAGCAGTCTTCCAATCTTTCCTTCTCTTTTTACCAACAGAAATCTCACACCAGCTCAAGATAATAGTGCAATGCATCACCAACTGAACCCCAGAGAGAGCAAAATCCAATGCCATGAACACTGCATCTGCGGACAACGCAGGAGAATAGATCAGTTGTTTCTTCTTTTGTTTTACATAAGTAGCATATAGTAGGAATCTTCCAACCCCTTCAAGCTGATTCTCAAGGGCACCCACAAGTTCCAAATCATGTGAAACGAAAGCATCTCTGCCCTCTTAAAGCCAAAGAAGGGTAAAAGGGCTTCAAGAGAAATTACCATTCTTTGTAACCAACCACACCATAATATCTTATGTTCCCTTAATAATGGAGTATTCATACAACCTCCCATAAAAGGAGTTCTACCTCTTCTAATTCCCAATCGTGCAATTGTCCCCAATCTAAATTCTAGCCAGTGTTGTCCCAGACATCTAACAACCAGCATTTTGCAGAGGCTACAGAAAAGATATCCAGAAAGAACTCTATCAAGGTGTGTTCCCCACATCATTTGTTCTTCCAGAATTTCACTAAGTCCAGTTTATCACTAAATCCTCCCAAATACCGCCACCCTTCTCCTGTTTTCCCCACATGCTCGCAAGGGATTCTTTTCCTGCCATATCAAAGATCTCTATTTCTATTGTTTCCATCCCACATAACTGACATGTAAAACATGTAAAAAGAGGCAGTTCCTCTACTCCTCAATCTTCAACACCCCATATGAAAGCTCAGAATCAACACCACAGCCTCCACCCACTATCCTCCTTTTTCCAAATATCCCGTCAGCTGCTTTTCTGAACATATTAGGGAACCATCCTTTCAACAGTCTCTCTCCACCCCACTAGCCAGCCTGCCGATAAAAAAATGTGTATAATAAAATGAGAACAAAGCTCCATATGAGAGACAAGCTCCATATTACTGTTGGCTGCTACAGGCATATTCAGGAACCATGACTTTATCGATCTTTTCCCACACCCTCAAATAACATTTTATATTAAGCCAGCACAGTGTAAGCCTTAATCTCATTACATCTTCTAAAAGTCACCAAAAAAAACCACCCATTGAATAACTCTAACAGCTCCATCAGAGAACCCAAAATAGTAAGTGGCATGAAATCTGCACATATGGTCATAGGCATTTGCTTTAAGTTATCCTGCCCCCTTTAGTAGGATCATCTTCCTTGCAGCCAGCCTCTTCCCAACCCTCAAAGCAACAATCTATAGACCTCTAGCCTTGGAAAAAGCCCCAACAGAAGAACTAGGTGCGTTGTAGCAACCACACGATGATTAAATTGTTCAGTATTTCTCACCACTTTGATCTTACTTACCCTTATCTAGGAAACATTGATTACTATACTCATAGGATGATTAGTAGGAATGCTGATGGTTGCTTCCAAGGAGTCAAAACAGGAGTAACAGAGTTGGTGGTATTCAGGTTTATTCGTACAGGATTTCTAGAGTGGAGCTCAAACCATCACTTCAGCATTTTAGAGGCAAAAGGGAACAATTTTTGGCCTTTGCATGGAAGAAAAACGTTGTCTGATATCCAAACATTTCTTATCTTCCATGGACCTAAACTGTATCTTTCTAAGGGTCCAATAATGATAACCGAAAAGTGAAACTTTCCTGGAAAATATTCCACAAAGTAGTCATTGCATTTTCTACTCTAGTGGTGAAGGATTATTTTCCCCTTAAAAACTTCCTCAATCATAACCTCTCTCTAAAAAAATTTCTGTTTCCTAGCAGACAGCAAAACTTGACTCCAAGTTTAAAGTCAAACCTTAGCTTGAGAACATGTAAGGAAGTGCCAGAAAAAGCAGGAAAATAAATAAATCAATAAGAATACTAACAAAGTAGGATGCACCCCTTAAATAAAAAAAAATAAGAAAATAAAAATTGAAAAAAGCAATTGAAGTGGAAGAATACTTGGCTATAAGCCATAATATGTGAGATCATCCTTACTCAAAAGATGAAGGAAGCCGTGTCAATCCACTAAATGGGCACCAGTGAACTCCAAAGGACTGCAAAAACCAATCAGAAACCTGAATAAATTAAGGTAGTAAGTAAAATCCAATAAAATATTCTTGCATTTATATACATGAAAAGAATCTTTTTTTTATAAGAACCATATTAATGACAACTCAGAATAATAACTAACTATATAGCGGAGTAAAAATAAAATTACAAGCAATTCAAAAGCATGTAAGCTATAATCTAAGTATCCCCATAAAGTTACATCAACAACATGGTGCAGCTGAAGGCCTTTTTAAAATTAAAAAAATAAAAATAAAAACTTAAAAGAACACCACAATATGTGTGTGTGTGTGTTTTTAGGTACATGGTGCAACTACAAATTTGTAGTTTCACCATGTACAATATTTCTAATTTTAATGAGTTCCTTTTAGTACGTTATACTGATAGGCCCCAAATTCAAATCACTTAAGCAAGGAGGAAGAAAGAAGTTAGCAATACAGGTGCATCTGAAAAATGCATTCCCAGGTGGTATTAAGATTGTTATTGATTTTTTGAAGGGCCTGCTTTATTAGGCAATCCTGTGTTCCACGTGACCTTAAGGTGAGGTCAGTTTGGTATTTTGTGTCTTTTTCTAGAAGCAGTTTGTTAGGAGGGGTGTGGGGCAGTAGGTGGGTGGGAGGATTTTCTGAGAAGGATTAGGGGAGGGGGCAGCCTTGATATCTGCCTATAGAGTAAACATAGAGTTGATGCAAATCTAAATTTTCCTTGTTGATAAATAAACATCAGTTTTTGGAATCCCGAATTGCTTACTTGTGTTAAAAACTGTGGGGATCCATCATATACATCCAGGTATCTAACATAATTAGGCACTATCAACCATATAACTTTAGTCTAACAATTTACAGTGTGCAAACATATTTTAGAATACTTCAATTAGATAGTAGCGATTAGATGCAACAGAATTACTTGATGATGGGTTCAAATCTTTTTCCTTTTTATAGTTGCACAGTTGAATGTGTCATTGATAAGCACTTTCTTTACCGTTTACTTGATGTTAAGGAAAAGAACCATTAGTGCTGAGAGATGTATGAAAGAAGGCAATGAACAGGCAGATTGAACAGCATTACTGTAAGAACACTTCAAGCTGCTACATGACTTTTAGCTTGACATAATAGTACAAGCAGTAGAACAAATAAAAGTAGATTTTCTCGTAACTACCACAACATGAGTAAATATATATGCACAGGATAGAGCCATAGGTAGCCTCTAATCAGGCAGGAAAACCAACCCAAACCAATGACAAGTAATCACCACATCTATCTAGTATTTTATGCTGAGCCAAAGCAATCCAACAACTAGTACTTTTACAAAGGCAAGCTTATCAAAAAAAAGTATTTTCACAAAGGCAAAAAATTAGATGATGATGGTGATGATAACATTCTCATGATGAATAATTCCATCTATATGTGAATTGATTGAACCTTCTTGTTTATTCAACTAAGTAAATATTTCAAGAATTTCTCCATGCAATGGTGGAGAGACAACAGAGCTGCAAAAATACTGTTATTTTATTTTATTTTATTTTGATAGGTTCCTCTGTTAGTTAATTTTAAAATGGAAATGAAGTAATAATCATTCTTCTTAAAAAATTCTAAGGCCCTGTATCACCTCTGGTATCCTACTCTGCTTACTATAATTCCATAAGCAATCAAGGCAAGTCATCTCATTTTAACTTTTGATATACTTTTGCTGCATGTGTTCCAGCTAAAATTTATCTTGTAAATTATTAGTACCTTTTGAAGCCATTGGATTTTCAAGCATCCTTCCCATATTTCTAATTTTACAAGGGTGAACAATCCATTCTCTTGGATTATCAACAAGAATATTTCATTTCTTATGTGACACACTGCAAACTTTAACTTGGATTGATGCTATAAATAGATTTCAGATCAATCGATTCAGAGACAAGCCCATATATGGACCCTAAGTTATGAAACTAATGTAGCAAGTACATTTCCTTTCAGCAACTATCTTTCCTCAACCTTTCGTTGGCTTCCAACTACCATAAAGTTTAGAGCAAGGCAAACAAAAAGGGAAAAGTTTATAAACCATTTACCATTTCAGAATAGCTCAGATCATAAAGATCTTCATCATGGGCCCAATCATCCATGTTAAACTCAGAAAAAGTACGACAACCATTTGCATAAAGCCATTGCCCTTTCTCAATTTTCCGACAATTAGGACATTGCATTGCCCCTTTGATATTGAATGCTGAACCAATGCAATCTGCAGTGCCCCATACATTAATCACAAAAATTAAGCCATGGGAGAAGGAAAATATGCAATTGTAGATACCGGTCACTAATAAAACATTAAAAAAATGATAAAAATGGCAATTAGCAATGATCAATTTCAATAACACAGGTATGACTAAATTGTTGCCGTCCCAAACAGGTTAACATCCTGTGGATTCATAACATGGAAGTAAACAACACCAAAAGAAGGAAGAATGGTTACTGCTAACTATCCATGCATAGGTGTCACCCAAACAAATAAAATGGAAAATTGGAGGTGGAAATTTTCCTTCTAGTGAAGGAACATAAGCAAGCATATGATAGTTTCCCCAATTAGTTTTGAAAAAAAAGAAACCAAAACTATATATCTTTCTGTTGTTTTTGCAAACAATTCGACCAATCCAGTTCCAGCTAGATAAATAGCTCATTAGCCTGCTCTCTCCTCATCTCTTTCACGCACCTTCTTCATCTTCCTCTCCCCCCTCCTTGTTCCCCTTTCCATCCCTGTCGTGCCATTTCAGGTGCTTTACAACATTATTTTTCCTTCTGTGTTTTGATTCGATGCATCAATAACAGTAACTTCTCAATGTTTCTTTAAAAATGGAATCAGTATCCCTACACCCAAAACCAAAAAATTATAGCGCAGCTATGCATGTGCAGCTTGAAGCTTGAACTGCCAACCTCTTATACTGAGGTTCCATGCCCTCTGGATCCCAGACAAGCTCTATAAGTTTGTAGGTCCAAAGTATCAAATCTCCCAGAAAATGTACAATCCATCAAGATGAGGTACATATTTCAAAGCTAATTTAATTTACCAAACGTTGACATCAATCAGAAGAAATTGCACAAAATTGAACCTTACGATTCCCCAAATAGAGATCTGGCAACAATCATCTACCATATACCCTTTGGATGCCGTAGAAATAGCAACTAAAATTGAGAAAAATAAATTTTCAAATTTTTGCACAAAAATGAACTCCAACAAGATCCTTCATTCCCAAAAATTTTCTCACCAGCATAACCCCTTATAGCCAGATCTCAGCTATTCCAATCCAAATTAATGATTTTCCCCCAAAAAAAATGAAAATTTCACTCACCTAGATGAAATTGATGTCCGCATTGAAGCTTGGCCCAGGCCCGATCCCCATTATCCGTCACGATTTCGAGGCAAATCGAGCAGGAGACAGAGGAAGCAGCAAAGGCTTTGCAACCACCATCGCCATCATCAAGGAGATCAGCATCATCAATCCCATACCTTTGACTCAACAAAACCCTATCGATGAAAACGCGAAATCTGTCCAAATCTCCCAGCTCGCCTGAAGGATGCATTTCAGCAATCACGATTAAATCACAGGAAGAACTGATGGAAGACGTGTTTGGTGGGCATGAAATTTTAGAGAAAGTGCCTTTTCTGAGAATCCAAAGAGCAGAGAAAAATGTCTAGTTGGGTAGAGAAATGGCTTTGAAGGGAAAAAACTGACTGCCTTCTTTCCTCACCTCCCTCACCTACCGTCAGATTTGCTGAATTTAGGCAAATATAATAACTGCGGTCCAAATCGAGATTAGATCGACGGCCTAGATTTCTTCGACCTTTGTCTGTGGATGCGCTTTAGTGGAAATTGTTGTCCTTTAGACACTTATCTACGTCATTTCAGATTTTTTTTCTTTTTTTTACTATTTTTATTATTAATATTTAACTTTTTTTTCTTTTTTATTATTATAATTTATTTTTTTACTCCTAATCATTTTAGGTCAATGTAATATTATTTTTTTATAGGATTCAAGCTAAAGACCTAAGGGCATTTTAAATATTAGTTTGTTATTAGTAATTATTGTTTTCATTATTCAATTCTATTATTCTCATTAGATACAAATCAATGAACTTATACATAATATTTTTTGGTTAAATATCTATGTACCTAAATTAATTTTTGCATATTTTACATTTAATTGGGCTACTAACTTCAAGACAATAAAAGGAAGAAAATTTTTATTAGCCATTTAATTCATGTTTAAAAATTGTTTATATTCTAAAAGCATGATGAACATTTTTTTGTGTTTTGAAAAACACCAAAATCGTATTTTTGAAAGACCATCAAAATGATATTTTGAAAAATTATTTTCTATAATAATTTAAAAAATATATGAACCAAACAACCTTATTATTATTATGTGAAGTTTAAATATTAGAAAATAAATATTTCATTTCATAAAAAATTATTTGTACGGTCAACCAAGTTTCAATATAGTGCTAATTCAGTTAAAAATCTGGTGCTGACTGTTGAGTTGCTGATGTTGAATTTTACCCCATTTACGGGGGTTATTGGAATTTTGTTTAAAAAAAAAAAAATTGATACTTTTCTTCAACATCACACATTTATTTTCATTTTATAGAAACTATGGTGTGATATTACTACAAATGTATATCAAAATATTATGTTATACTCCATTAATTTTATCGTAATAATATATTTTTAAAATTTTTGGGTTCTTTGTAAACTTTTTTATTTTTTTATTTTTGAAGCTATATGTAATTCTTGAAATAACAAGAGACAGCTAAAATGTGTTTGAAGGAAACAATAGGATTTCTGTTCATTTAGTATTTTGGGTTTGGAGAGAAAATTATTTTAAAGCAATTACAAACTACACACATAGTTTATAGAAAATATAATGATTTTAAAGATGTTCAACTTTAATGAAACATTATTTTTCTGGTAACCTTTTTATTTGCTGTGTCCCATTTCCTTACAATGATAAACATTTTTTCTTCATTATTTACGCAGAACATATATCTATCTATTCTTAATAAAATTGTTATTTTGCTATAGATTTAGATTTTCATTGTCATCATTCAGTGGATTTCAATGGGTTGCTTTTGGCCAAGGTGGTATGATTTTCATCTTCGCAATGTCTAGCATGGTTGTAATCGTTGTATAGCATGTGGTTGCGTTATTTCGACAACCATTTGCCATTATTAAAAGATGTTTAATCAGAGGCGAATCATTCAAACTAGTGAAATATATCATATCGTATACAATAATCAAATCAACGATAATCGGACATCGATTATTTGAATATGCGATCGTACCATAATCATATCAAATGTCAGAGCGCTGAAAGAAATTTATTACGCTATTAACTCAGATATCGTTTCATTCTCATAATTTCAACATTTCGATTTCCTACGTTTACATCTATTTATCGCTAATTCTCAATAAATTTATTTATTTCTATTTTAAAAAACTTTAATGAAAATACTTAATATATAATTATTTTTTGTTGTAATTACAAACATTAATAGTTTTTTACAAAATCATGAAAATAGTAAACATTTTTAATAAATTTATTCAAATTTGAATAATAAATTATTATTTAACTTTCTCTCTAAAAAACCCTAACCCAACCTACTTTTATATCCCTTTTAGACCCTATTCATTAGAGATGATAGGTATTCTTGTTCATTTCTTTAGCCTAAAATCGTTTAATTCCATCGTTTTTTCTCATATACGCTTTGTTTTTCGGAATAAAATTGTTTATTTAATAATTTCGCATTTGAGCCTCGTACTGCTTCTTCTTCGCAAGGTTATTAACTGTTGCGATACGTTTATCATTACTGCCAACTCGATAATATATTGCTACATTTATTTATAAGCTGCTACGGTAGTTCAAATAGTGAAAGCTTCAGACCATGGATAAAGCCTCATCATATCAAATTACGTCGTCATCGCATTTGGCAGATCTCAAATCTTAAATATTATAATCATTTTTTGATTATTAAATATATAAAGATTGAATGATCTATTCTGCTATTAACATCCCCTAAAGTTTTGAAGCAATTTTGATTACGCAAGCTTAAATTGACACAATCGTTAACTAATCAATAAAAATTATTCAAGTAAATATATATATTATATTTTAATAAAATATAAATTTTATTAAACTTTAGAAGTAACCAAAATCTGGCCTTCTATGGTTGGAATTATAAACTAAATTTCAAAACTGACATCTTAAAGGAATAAATTAGGGATGGGCTGCACTGTGGCTAGCATAAAGGCCCATTTTGTTGGGCTTCCATGTTGAGGCCTGCGTAGTAGTGAATACGCCTTAAGGCAATGAAGGTTATTTTATTTATAGAAATTGAAATAAATTAAATAAATCCCAATATTTATAATATAATTACTCCTTTCAAAAGTAAACTAATAAAATACCACTTTTTGTACAAAATATTCTAAAACATAAAGATAAATCTCTATGGACATTTTGTTTCATTCATATTATAACTGTATCATTATGGGTAAATTTTGTCAATACTATGTCTTTTTATCATCTCGTTTTGATTAAAAAAATATGGTTAGTTACCCTTAGGTCTAGCTTATGATAACCTAAGAAAATTACTGATTACGGTGGTCTCAAGCTCAAATCCTTATAAAATAGCAATTTAAACGACTATAAAGTAACAAAAGCAAAAAAATGGTTAGTTTTGCAAATAAGTTTTGTCTTAATCCATTTTAAATGTTTATCCATCTTAATTATCTAGAAGTTTTTTTTATAAGGAATTGTAGGTGTAAGTTATTAATACTTTTTCTAATAAGATAGTTAACTTTATATTTTTGAATCCCAATTTTAAATTTGGTATTTGAGAATTAAAATATTGTCACATGAGGTGTCAAAAGGAATTTGTGACAGCTTTATTTTATTTTGGGTTAAAATGATGATTTAAAGCCATAATTCGGGTAGTTATGAAAAAATCACAAATACAAACCTAAGTTTATAAAATTATAAAATTTTAAAACCATTCAAAAATAATTATTATTTTATGCACTTATTTAAATACGTTACTTTTTAATGATAGATACCATATTTGACTGTTGTTGGTCCATATACCATTTTTTCTATCATTGCTGTTTACTGTATTTGACCATTCTAAGTATTATTTTTGACTTTATCTATGCCAAGCTGATAAACACCAGCTTTACGAGATCCCATATTCGAATATAAGATTAGATTTTTACAATGATGTAACATAAAGTAAATAAAAAAAAAATGTTGGAGATCCCATATACGAATATAAGATCGTGATTTAGTTATTGAAAATTTGAATATTTATATGCTTATCATGCTTAAAGTCGTAAAATGACCCTTTATTTTAGGCCCTAGGCTATTTTTTTTTTTACTTATTATAAATATATATATATATATATATATATATATATATATATATATATATATATATATATATATATATATAAAAGTTAAAAATAAATTTCTTATTGAACAATATATTCAATATTACATGTACCATCAGAAGTTTATTCTACAAGCATTTTTAGATAAAAATCAATAATTAAACTATTAAAATCACCTCATATAAAGAGCATGCTTTTCTAAACAGATGCATACCAATCTATTCAATATTTATATTATTGATCGAACGTATATTTGATTAACTTCAACTCGGT
Organism: Tetrastigma voinierianum; assembly: GCA_016808115.1. Classification (NCBI taxonomy): domain Eukaryota; kingdom Viridiplantae; phylum Streptophyta; class Magnoliopsida; order Vitales; family Vitaceae; genus Tetrastigma; species Tetrastigma voinierianum. Next base: position 3,022 of record JAEQBH010007480.1, on the reverse strand, counting down.
AAACTTCTTCAGTAGAGGCAACAAAGACCTGGCACTATTGGAACAATGCTTTAACTTTTAACAAAAATAAAGTGTTTATCGCATGTAAAGAATCGGCACTCCAGCCGAGCTTACAAAGCACATACTACGAATGGTTTGTACTTCATGCGAGACTTCTCATTTATTGTATTAAAGGTCTTTTTGTAGCCTCATTCATTTAACAGCTGGTACTGCTAATTAACCAAATTTTTATTTGATATTTAACGAACATGAAATATAAATATATATATTATTTTATTATTTCAAAAGGAGCCCACGAGTAGTATGTTCTAGGGTGTGAAATTTTACCCCATTATAGGTGCGCCGTTTAAAGTGCTCCTATGGTTTCAAAGGTCGGGAAACCTCCCCATAAACAGCTTTACTATATTATAATTAAAGTTGCTTAGCTATAAAAAATGGAATATTTACATAAAATAAGTAAAATACTTTGTAAAATAGTATATATAAAATATGTTATGTTGATTAAGATTATTTTTAGTATATTTTTCCCTTTTTTTTTTCTTTGACTTTTCACTGTTTTTTTAGAACCAAAATAAGGATTTAATATTACTTCAGCTTATGTTCTGTTGTTTTTAAATAAAACTGATCAGTCATAATGAGAAGAGATGGCATTACTAAAAACTGGTCAATGCCTTAATTAAATTAAAACTAATTTATTTATTGTCCAATGAGATTTCACCATTGATTTTGAACACTCCATTTGATTTTTGCCTCTGTTTATATATATGTTATGAAAAAATGAGGTAAATTAGTAAATAAAAAATCCATAGTAGACATTCCAAAAACACCATAACCTAATCTAGAATATCACCAAATAATATCAATTAAAAGTATTTATATTTTCTATGATGATAACAAAAATATTCTGCAAATAATATAATTTTAAATACTATGATTGAGCTACTAAAATTTAATTCTTTTTATATCTGATTAAATGGAATGTGATATTGTTTTGTGTATGAATTTTAATTATCACTTACCTCTTTTTTCCTATTATTTATTAAAAGTTCATCTTACTAGTAATATTTCTTCTAATTTTGTATTAATTTTCATAATAAAACTTATTTGATTCAAATGTCTGGAGACATAATCATTATATATATATATATATATATATATATATATATATATATATATATATATATATATATATATATATATATATATATATATTGGAGTCAGCTTTCTTTTCATTTTCTCTCATATTTTTCTTTTAAATTATTTTTCTAAGAAATAATGAGTTACTTTTTTATTCATTATTAAATGAACTCACCCCTCTTAAATTGCTTTATTTCATTTTCGACACAAAGTCCACGCCTGCACCAGCTTCTTCTGCTCATTCCTCTGGTTTCTCATTCGTCTTTTCCGTCTGCAAATCTTCTTCCTTTCCTCAGTCGCCCACATTTTTGTTCACTTCTTCATCAGCTGGCGAATAAAACAGGTACATAGATTAATCGATCGAATATATCAAATTACGATAAGATGTTAAATAACTAAGTCATAGATATATATCATTATATTATCAATCATAGACTTTATACCCCGATTTATTATGCTATTAACATACTTTATCTATTTATGTCTTATTATCAACTTGGTAAATTTGAATCAATAATATTATTTTTCATTTCAATATGATCGCTTACGCACTTAGTTAGACGGAAATAATTTAAAAATATATATAAATTAATAAACCTAATTAAAGATTTGTGAGATACAATGACAATTTATTTGACCATAAATTACAAACGTCAGTTGCTCACGATGCCAAAGAATCTCGACATGATATAATAAAGTTTTCATATTTAAATCTATCACATTGCCACGACATCACATTCGACAAAGCTCATCACGGCTGGGTCTACGCGACAACGACTGGTCGCTTCAATTGTCACGATAAATCAGATTTGAAAATTTCCCTCATATTTAATCGCCTCGTTATCTGACGATAATTATACTTAAGATATTTCAGCTTTAAACTAATTTAAAAAATCAAAGTAAATTTTGCTTCCATCTAAAATCTATATATGCACATGGTGATTGGCTAATAATAATACAATAAAAGAAGTAAAGAAGAAAGGAGTGGGTGTCGAAGGGTGGGAGGGAAGAGTCAACGTTCAAAGATGAAGATGAACATGTTTGTCCCTTTATTCTTATCCTCCTCCACTATAATAAGCTGTCACTAAAGAATATGTCTACTTGCACTGAATATTCTTTTTCCAAATCTTGGCAATTCCTCCCATCTCTTTACCCTTTCTTTTTTCCTTTTCTCTTCTTTTCTCTTTTATTTATTATTATACTTTCAACTCCACAATGAAACCAAGAGGAGAATAGGCTTATAATTTTATCAAAATACTTATTTTTGTTTGTACTACCCTAATATTAAGTAATTAAATTAGAATGAATTTTATTATTTCCCATATTATACTGCTTAGATCCAAACATGTAATTCAATAAAAAAGATAGATTAAATTTCAAATTAGCTTAATATAAAACCATAGAAGTTAAATAATACAATAATAATAATAGTATTATTTTTATGTAAATCTTAACGTACTTATGAAACCTAGTCACCCTACTGTCATTTTTCTTTTTTTATCTTGTTTTCTTTTAGTCATTTTTTTGAAGTGTGCTGAAATGCCATTTTTTTCATTATTCTTAATTCGAAATAACTCGTATTCGTTTCTTTATTTAATTTTTGTGTTTAAAAAATTGTTTTTTCATAAATATTTAGGTTTTATCTTGTTTTTCGTGTTACCGCCGTTTGGTTTGTCAGTTTGGCTGTTACTGATTATTTTTTTTTTTTGGCTTGCCTTGGTTGCAGAATGCTTATCTACGCTAAGATAATTCAACAAAAAGAGCTGGATTTGATCAATGAATATATTGGTGATAATTGGCCATCAGATATCAAAACTAAAAGCCGTAGATATTCTACCACTATATTATCAAATTTGCTGTTTTATTATTATTTATTTTACTATTA